>JADBJO010008149.1:95000-100686 GCA_016801955.1 Conus betulinus | reverse complement strand
ACGCGCACACGCATATGGACACACACAATGCGCATACACATATAAACGCACACAAACACGCACGAGCACGCGCGCAATCATACACACATACACACATACACTCATACACACATACGTACTCTCTCTCTCTCTCTCTCTCTCTCTCTCTCTCTCTCTCTCTCTCTCTCTCTCTCTCTCTCCTCTCTCTCTCTCTCTCTCTCTCTCTTCTTCTTCTTCTTCTTCTTCTTCTTCTCTCTGTATGAATCGTCCGCCGCTAACACGTGCGTGCGCACTCATGTGTGTGTGTGGTGTGTGTGTGTGTGTGTGTGTGTGTGTGTGTGTGTGTGTGTGTGTGTGTGTGTGTGTGTGTGTGTGTGTGTGTGTGTGTGTGTGTGTGTGTGTGTGTGTGTGCGTGTGTGTGTGTGTTTACGTGCTGCTTTCCGAAGCGATGATCCATTCATATATTATTTGACTCCGTATTGTTTTTAGGGGTAAAAAAATCAACCTTGAACAGATCACAAAGCTGCTGGAGATTGCCGGCCATACTTTGTGTCTATTTTAGTGTGTACGCCTCTCCCTCTCTCTCTGTCTCTCTGTCTCTCTCTCGATGATGTGTTAAGATTATTTATCCTGCTATGAGCATATGACATCGCTTTGGTTTTCGAAACGGGGTCATCTCGATGTGACCAAGTGTCGTTGTGACCAAGTGTCGTTGTGACCACGTGTCGTTGTGACCACGTGTCGTTGTGACCAAGTGTCGTTGTGACCAAGTGTCCTTGTGACCACGTGTCGTTGTGACCAAGTGTCGTTGTGACCAAGTGTCGTTGTGACCACATGTCGTAATGACCAAATCAAAAAGACAAGATCACAGCGACATTTGGTCACAAGGACACGTGGTCACAACGGCACTTGGTCACAACGACAGTTTGTCACAACAACACGTGGTCACAACGACATGTGGTCACATCGGCTTGTAGCCGAGAGAGACAGACAGACAGACAGACAGACAGACAGACAGAGACGGAGACAGAGACAGAGCGAGACAGACAGGCAGACAGACAGACAGAAAGAGAAACTGAGACAGAGACAGAGACACAGACAGACAGAGAGAGAGGCATGAGTAGACAAACAGACACTATTTGTAACACTGTTTCCATTCACCTACACGTCTTTTAAAAACTGCACTCATCGGGCAACTTAAGATCTGATTAACTGGCGTTAGTCGGGTAGGATTCAGCTTTACGAATGAACTGATTTGAAACAAAGTCGGCACGCTACACTACACCGAAGATAGGATTACCTAACGACATTGTATGAGTCTAAGACAGCCTGTCAGTTGGAGGAGCTTTTGGTTTTGAAGCCGGAAGAAAATCGATTTTAATGAAAAGTGTGTGCATCTTGTTTTGTATTTGTCAAGCGTCTTTTTGTCCGTTCCCTGTCAGTTGTGTTTAATATCTAACATTTGTGTGCGTGCGCACGCGCGCGCGCCTGTGTGTGTGTGTGTGTGTGTGTGTGTGTGTGTGTGTGTGTGTGTGTGTGTGTAGAGTGAGTGAGTGAGTGTGTTGTGTGTGTGTGTGTGTGTGTGTGTGTGTGTGTGTGTGGTGTGTGTGTGTGTGTGTGTGTGCGTGTGTGTGTGTGCGTGTGTGTGTGTGTGTGTGTGTGTGTGTGCGTGCGTGCGTGCATGCGTGCGTGCGTGCGTGCGTGCCTATGTGTGTGTGTGTGTGTGTGTGTGTGTGTGTGTGTGTGTGTGTGTGAGTGAGTGAGTGAGTGAGTGAGTGTGTGTGTGTGTGTGTGTGTGTGTGTGTGTGTGTGTGTGTGTGTGTGTGTGTGTGTGTGTGTGTGTGTGCGTGCGTGCATGTGTGTGTGTGTGCGTGCGTGCCTATGTGTGTGTGTGTGTGTGTGTGTGTGTGATCTTTAAAGTTTGTGAGCTGATACACCCGTCCCCTATCCCCTTCACTGTTTCTGTCCACTCTCCTCTAAGGACGTCCCCCCCCCTCTCTCTCTCTCTCTCTCTCTCTCTCTCTCTCTCTCTCTCTCTCGCTCTTTGATTTCTGCTTTGTTTCATAGATTTCGTAATTTATGTGTGCGGATTCGAGTGTATTCGAGTATGTTGGGTGTTTTTCTTTTATTTTCTTTCTTGGTGGGGGGAGGGTGTCTTTAATTGATTTTTTAATTTTTTTTCTTCCATCCCCCTTCTTTCTATCTTCCAATGACACCCTCTTCACCTTTTCATCTATACTTGACGTTCTTCACTTCTCACTCAAACATGTGTGTGAGAAGTTGTTCTTTTTTCCCCTGAAAAGTTGCTTGCGTTACTTTTGGATTGCAATTTGTATTTCAGTTTAGTATTCCTTTCACTGTTAAAGCAGTTCTTTCACTTTTAAATCACTCCTTTTTTTTCTCTTTTCTAATAGTGGCAAAATGTAAAAAAAAAGTCTGCACATTGCTTATTCTATTCCCTCTTAAAAATCGTTCTGGTTGTTCTCTCTCTCTCTCTCTCTCTCTCTCTCTCTCTCTCTCTCTCTCTCTCTCTCTCTCTCTCTTTGCAAGCAGGCAGCTTCTTTCCTTTCTCCTATTGATTGCAGTGTCATACCATCTTTGCTGTTTTCTTGGTCGATTTGCTTTGTAGATCCTACACCAAATAATTATAGGAATGAAACATTGATAAGATCAACTCGTTTTCGTTGAAAAGACGGAACGTTGTGAATGGAATGGGATCAGACGGAAAAAAAAAAGTAATGATGCTCAGAGCGCCACCTATAAAACCGACCGGCCATATCCTGAGGGGATATCAATTCACGACAACAATCGACCCTTCACATGAAATATTGTTGTCGTAAAATCAGATATCGAACAGCTTCTCATACTTCATTCTTCTTGTCATTTCAACATCCCCCAGCAATCTTCTTTCTCTCTTTCTTCTCTGACTTTTCGTAATACTCGTCATTTATTAGAGACAAGATGGAGTGCGGAATGTGTCTGAATTCAGCGACCGCGAAAAGAAGCCCCATAACAATTTGTGAAGAGTTGAAGGCCCGGATCACTTGTCTGAGGGTGGGGGTGGGGGTTCTTCCCTGAAAACCTCCTGCTGTCCATCTCTCCTTAGACTAGAGTTCTTTTCTACTGTGTGGTTCCTTCCTACTTTAACACAGCAGCCGCCGTTTGCTGCCACTTTTTTAATTTGGGTCTGTCACCTGCAAACATCGTGTTAGAACTGAAAAACGAATGCTGCAGCGGCCTGGTTAGGAGTAAAGGTGAAAAAAAAAAAGGGGGGGGGGGGGGGGGGGGGGGGGGGCTGTGATGTAGGCGGAGGGGGGGGGGGGGCAGAGGGGGAGGGGGGGGGCAGCATGTAAGACATTCTGCCATGTAAATGTTACAGTCAAAATAGACAATGGACGAGACAGGAAACAATATCTTCTAATTCCATTCCACTTTTTCAAAGATATATTCCGGCCTCCTGCCTCACCCCCTACCCCCCCCCCCCCCCCCCCCCTCACCAACGAATATCCTCCCTCCTCTCTTTTATCTGTCTGTCTGTCTGTCTGTCTGTCTGTCTGTCTGTCTGTCTCTTTTTCAACCCTCCTCTCACCTCTTCCTCTCTTTTTTTGTCTTTTTTATCTTCATACATGTTCCCTCCTCCTCAGTCTATCTGTTCGTGTTTTTCGTTGCCTCCATGTCTGTTTTTCTCTGTCTCCGTCTCTGTTTATGTCTGTCTTTGTCCTCCACGTCTCTCTCTCTCACACACACACACACACACACACACACACACACACACACACACACACACACACACACACACACACACACACACACACGCAAACACTTACGCACGCACCTTCCTTCCTTACATTGATCGCACTGTCACAATCATCTTCCTTGTTTCCCTGGAAGATGTGTTGATCATCTACATTCCACACAAAGATTGGAATGAATTATTGATTGGATCCATTTCTTTTGTTAGAAGGCCAGAGCGTTGCCAAGGGGACGGGGAGACAGACGGGAGAAATAATGATGTACGGAGCGCCACCTATACAGCCGACAGGCAATATCCTGCGGGGAAATTAATTCACGGGCGACAATCGACCCTCCACATGAAATGTTGTCGTCTTACAATCAGATATCGAACAGCTTGTTTATTTCACGCTTCTTGTCGCTCCACCCTCCTCCACCTCCCTTCTCTCCCTGTTTCTTCTCGTTATTCTAATCATTACTTAAGGCTAGAGTCTAATGTGAAAAATGAGTAATTAGCAACAGGGGGAAGAAGCCCCTAACAATTTGTGAGGAGTTCAGGGGTGAAACACTTGGAAGGGGAGGGGGAGGGGTCTGTTCTGGAGACTAATGCTGTCAAGCTGTCCTTAGAAATTCTTCATACTCTGTGTTTTCTTCCCACAGAATTCTTCACTCTCTGTGTTTTCTTCCCACAGAATTCTTCATTCCCTGTGCTTTCTTCCCGTAGAATTCTTCATTCTCTGCGTTTTCTTTCCCCACAATTCTTCATTCTCTGCGTTTTTATTCCCACAGAATTCTTCACTCTCTGTGTTTTCTTCCCACAGAATTCTTCATTCTCTGTGTTTTCTTCCCACAGAATTCTTCATAATCTGTGTTTCCTTCCCACAGAATTCTTCATTTTCTGTGTTTTGTTTCCCACAATATTCTTCATTCTCTGTGGCTTCCTCCCACAGAGTTCTTCATACTCTGTGTTTCCTTCCCACAGTGGCCCACTAGCCGTTTGCTGTCAGTTTTGGTCTGTCCACTGCAAACATGGGGCTGGAACTTGAAAACAGAGTCGGCAGCCGCTTGTTTAAGGGTGGAGCCGACAATGGAAGGGGTGGTGGGTGGTGGTGGTGGTGGTGGGAATGGTAGTGGTGGTGGTGGTGGTGGGGGGGGATGTAATAGAGGGGAAGGTCAGTACCAAGACATTTTGCCACGTGATCCAACGTTGTCGTTGAGATGGACATGGGGCAGACAGGAAACTGACATTTAGTGTCAATGATCATAATCAAAGATAACTCCCCCTCCTCTAGAACCCCCCCCCCCCCCTCCAAAGATAAAACAACAACAACAACAGCAAAATTAACAAACAAAAAAAAACAAACAAACAAACACAAAACAAACAAAAGTTAAAAGAAAAATCCACCCCCTCTCTTCGTCTTACAGCCTCCCTCCCTCCCTCCCTCCCTCCCTTTCTCTCGCTCGCTCTCTGTCTCTGTCTCTGTCTCTCTCTCTCTCTCTCTCTCTCTCTCTCTCTCTCTCTATTTTTTTCCCTATCTGTCTGTCTCTCTTTCTTTCTCCCTTTCTCTCTCTCTCTCTCATTCTTTGTCTACCTCTCCTCCCTCCCTCCACCTCTCCTCTCCCTACTTCTCGAATGGGCGACAACAAGCTGGCATTAAAAGCATGTAAGCCATGTTAATGGTGAGAAAACGTGGGCTACAAATATTTGACAGCCTTTGAATTGTATCAGACGATCAGGGTACCCGGGTGGTAAAATGCACTCCGGCTGCTCTTAAATGTGTCAAACAAAGATGGATGGGTCGTAGATGGCAGGTATGGCTCAGTCACACGCATGACATCGATAGATTTTCACATGTATAGAATTTAATTTACGTTGTTATGAATTAGAACTATAATATGATAAGCGGATTGTTAATCACATTTAGCTTTGTCATTTGCAACCTTACTTGTGACCGCTTTAGATATAGTCTCAAGA
>JADBJO010008149.1:80000-90000 GCA_016801955.1 Conus betulinus | reverse complement strand
ATGGGTTTGCAGGAGTCTTTGTTAGAGCTGATCTCACCTGTACAGAGCTCGCAGAAGATAGTGAGGGATTATCCCTACGCGTTACTCGCTTATTAAGTCTAGCTCCAGCCTAAGGTCGCGTTTCCCATCAGGGATCTACATGTCCAAAACCGAAAATAAATGAACAAGGATAAACCACAATAACGCAAAAGAAATAACAGCACAGTGCGCTCGCGCGGGCACACACACACACACACACACACACACACACACACACACACACACACACACACACACACACGCGCGCGCGCGCGCGCGCGCGCGCACGCACGCACACACGCACACACACACGCGCGCGCGCGCGCGCACACACACACACACACACACACACACACACACACACACACACACACACACACACACACACACACACACACACACACACGCGAGCGCGCGCGCGCGCGCGCGCGCGAACGCGTGCGTGGCTTGTTAGGCCTTTACAATCTGTGCAATGTGCGACTTGGATTTGCTGGTAGGAACTTTTCAGCTCACTTCTCCAGACCCTTTGAGACTTTAGTTAAATTCGATGAGAATGCACACAGCACGTGCTGATGAGTTTCCGCTCTCTCACTCGTTGCGAGACTGTCTGACTTCCGGTTTGGAAGGGGAGATAATGCGTGATGATCACGCACGCGACGACGGACCGGAAGCGTTAGGATGCCATTGTGTCACGTGATGAAGAGTGTGCTAGAGGGGGAGGTCGCGTTTTGTGACGCTCATGAGCACAGTAAGTGGCAATCAACGTGGGTGATTCCAGATCGATCCAAACGCTCTCTCTCTCTCTCTCTCTCTCTCCTCTCTCTCTCTCTCTCTCTCTCTCTCTCTCTCTCTCTCTCTCTCTCTCTCTCTCTCTCTCTCTCATACAAACACATGGAGTTGCTCGCAATTCTTTCTCATCTCATTGCTGTTGTTGTTGTTGTTGTTGTTGTTGTTGTTGTTGTTGTTGTTGTTGTTCTTCTTCTTCTTCTTCTTCTTCTTTCTTCTTCTTCTTCTCTCTTCTCTCTCTCTCTCTCTCTCTCTCTTTTGCTTATGCGCGCGCGCGTTCATGCACACACACACACACACACACACACACACACACACACACACACACACACACACACACACACACACACACACACACACACACACGTAGATGAGCACGCTTTTTGTATGCTTCTTCTTCTTTCCTTTCTTCCTTCCTTTCTTCCTTCCTTTCTTTCTTCCTTGCTTCCTTGCTTGCTCCCTTCCTTCCGACAAATTCGACATGCTCTTTGAAACCTTAGTGTTCTTGTATGATCGTTTGTCGGTGAATATCTTCTTACCTCTCTTCCAGCTAACCTGTCTCCACGTGCCCTAAAGTGGTCTTGTGTCTTCTACAATCTGGAAACAAAGCACTCATCATTGTGGAAATCATCCAGGCATGTGCTAAAGGTAAAAGATTTGTGTGGTCACTCATTTAGACAGGCAGACGGGCAGACAGGGACAGACAGACAGATAGACAAACAGACAGACAGACAGATGGGCTTGGCAGACAGTCAGACAGACAGAAAGGTGGGGGGTAACAGCGTCGATTCAGTACGGAAACACGAGGATTAACGGCCAGACAATTGCTGGGCATTCCGCCCTGATGCTTACATTTCACGACATGACAGGTCACGACAGAACGTAGAGTGGTAAGGAGGGGGGGGGGGGTGGAGGGGGGGGGGGGGGTGGGATTGGGTGGGGACACAGGACGGACGAGGAACGATAACAGGATTCGAGAGTTGTAATGGAGTAAGGCAAGGAGATGAAAGGAAGGGAGAAGGAACAAGGGAATCAGTTGACCGGTATTGAACAATACTGCTAGACAGGAAACCTCTGAGGACGAAAGGAGGGTCAGAAAGAAGGGAGAGCAGGGAGTGTAAAAGAGAATGGGAAGGGATGGAAGGGATGAAGTGGGGGGAAAGGTGGGGGGGGGGGGGGGGGAAGAAAAGAGAGAATAAATGATTATCAAATGAGGTCAAACGTACAAACACTATCCTACTGAAGGTTAGAGTATGGACGAGGGTTGCTGATACAGTACATGTTAATTATAACTGATGTAGCCAATATTCTTCTCCCAGTACACGGTGACGTGGAATCCATAACAGCGGATTATCAAATCGTGAACATGGATGTGACGATCGATATGACACAAACGTGATTTTCTGTTTATTCACTTGTTTGCTTTTGTGTTTGTTTGTTTGTTTGTTCGTTTGTTTGTTTTACCTCCAGCACACCAGAGAACTTGTTAGCGCAAGACTGCAGGATTTCCGAGGGGAACAGTTTGCTCGGAGCTGATGCTTGAAGTCACCTTTACGTTTCCGGTGACAGAGGCAAGATACCATTGTTGTTAATGACTCGAGTAGATGTGTGTCCACGTGTCACTATATTCCATGGCGTCTGATTAAACACATTCTGATGCTGTCTTATCTGAAGTGTCTTTGGAACCATCAGGATATAAAGGATTCGAGAAGGACTTGGCACAGACAAGGACAGAGACAGAGAGATCGACAGAGACAGAGACACAGAGACACAGAGATCCTGTTCCAGAAGCTGTTCAAATTTAGACTACAAGAATTCCTCCGTACCTAATGAACCAGCAGGCAAGACAAACGCCACCGTCCGTTTGAAACTGTATCAGCGAACTGCGCATCCCCTTTGTCTCCAGTGAGACTGAACATCTTCTAGTGTCCCATAAGCCGAGTTCAAAGCACAGATCAGCAGTATTACCTTCCCTGTCCACCCAGTCTTTCCCTGAAACTCACGGCATACCTGCTAAAACAAGCACTGACACCTCACTCTCATATCCCTCCTCGACTCCCCCCCCCCCTCTGCTCTCTCCCACCCCTCCACTCTGCCTCACACCCCTTTCCTGCCTCTCCCCTCCTCCTTCTCCTACGCCGACTCTCTTGACCTTTCCTTTACACACTTTTTTTTTTTTTTGTACTCCCAGTTCTTATAGAACAGGGAGTACTTTACAATGGGAACGAAGAAACGCTTTGTTTGTGTGTGTGTGTGTGTGTGTGTGTGTGTGTGTGTGTGTGTGTGTGTGTGTGTGTGTGTGTGTGTCCCGTGGTCAAAATGTGTTCCACTCGCTGCAGACAAAACTGCTGGGCCGATCATTCTGAAAATTTATAGGTATGTTCATTATGGGTCACGGATGATGCCCAATGTTTTATTTTACCATTATAGCCGTTACTAACGGCAATAATATGCTCATTATGGGTCACAGATGATGGCCGATGTTTACCAGAATAGCCGTTACTAACAGCTACAACGGCCCCCAAACGGTTTTTCCTCTTTATGAAATATCTCATGCGTATTCAAGATAAACTGGGAATACTTTTATATGCTTTGCATTTTTTTTTAATTGCAGTGATTCTCTCCATTTTCATCTCCATTCCTGACATTTCTGTCCTTCAGACTATTTCCGACTCATTTCAGTATCCGTCCTCCTCACGGCGCCTCATTACTGACATTACAATGCCTGCAAGACACGTTTCTGCATAACGCATAGGAATATAGTACTTATTGCCAGCAACAAATTAGCATTTAAATAAAAAAATGGCCTTTTATGATGGAGCATGGAGCATAAAAGTAGTAAAAAACGAGTGTGTGTACGAAAGCAAGGGGCGTAAGCTGAAAATCTCAAGAAGGGAGAGAAAGTACACAACATTCAAAGAAAGAAAAGAAGAAAAAAAAAGAGAGGTTTGGTAAACAAAGTCAAGTGACGCTCATATCTATCTACCTATGTATGTATGTATGTATGTGTGTGTATGTATGTATGTATGTATGTATGTATGCATGTATGCATGTATACATGTATGTATGTATATATGTATGTATGTATGTTATGTATGTATGTATGTATGTATGTATAAATATACAGATAGAGAGAGAGATACAGAGAGAGAGAGAGAGAGAGAGAGAGAGAGAGAGAGAGAGAGAGATAGAGAGAGAGGAGAGATTTTGGCACTTTGACACTTTAATGTCATTGACTTATAGTCTTAATGACATAGGTGATGCGTCACTTTCATTTTTTTAAAACAAAAAGAATGATCAGCCTTATGGTTCAGTAATGTGCAAACGAGCAAAGTTACTAACATGAAACAAAAAGTGTAACGAAAGCCATCTTTCTAAACGAAAGTGACACTTTATGAAAAATGGCCACCCAAGGCTATTACAAATTGCTTTTTTTGTTTACAATATCAAAGTTCAACATACTAAGGTTCGTATATTTGTATCAGTGACTTTCTTCATATATACATGTATACGACGCTCTCTCTCTCTCTCTCTCTCTCTCTCTCTCCTCTCTCTCTCTCTCTCTCTCTCTCTCTCTCTCTCGGGATTTCATCATTCGAAGGAAACTTTCTGTTTGCTC
Organism: Conus betulinus; assembly: GCA_016801955.1. NCBI lineage: Eukaryota > Metazoa > Mollusca > Gastropoda > Neogastropoda > Conidae > Conus > Conus betulinus. The sequence continues at coordinate 85,577 of JADBJO010008149.1, read as the reverse complement.
GAATCATTTCAAAAACAATAATGTTTAGAAACTCAACGACGAACTCATGGGGATTGATCTTGTAATTAATAATGATGTATGATCGTTTAAAACTTCCCCTTTAATTTTTTATGCTTCCTCCCCATCTACATTTCCCCTAACGTTTTTTTTTTCTTCTCTCATTTTTGATATGCACTAGCAAGTTCTTCCAGTTGTCTTCAGAAACCTAGATCAGTATTTCGGTGAATCTGTCATTTTAAAATGACAAATGCAATTAGATGCATATAAATGCAAAATGCAGACGGTCAGATCCATGCAGGCACGGGATACAGTGTCTCATCTAGTGGGTTGTCTGACGAAACGAAAGGACCCAACATCTTATGTTTTTTTGTCATGGGTCACCCTGTACTGTAAAATGGAATAGGGTACGTAAAGACTGTGTGCGGCTGCTGTGGCAGGTTCAGAGCTAGAAGTCCGTAATAATGAGAATTTAGAGAATGATGTACGTAAAGATCAGGGAAGGTGAGTCAGGTAAAAAAAAAAAAAAAAAAAGTGTTTGCTAGGATAAAAGGAACATTTTCCATCCGTAATAATATACATTTCCCCTGCACGGAATGTCCAGGTGACGGAAAAGTAGATGTCATGTGGGACCCACACTGGATGAAGAAACAGCAAGAAAGTCCAAAGGAAAATGAGAGACAATGGTGGTTGATGGGGAGAATAGGAGACACGCGTGCACGGGCGTGAAAACACGAGGACTCCCGAAGGCTCTGCCCTCTCTCAGTTTCTTATAAGGTTCTGTCTGTCTGTCTGTCTGTCGGTCTGTCCTTTGTGTGTGTGTGTGTGTGTGTGTGTGTGTGTGTGTGTGTTGTTGATGTACTCTCATGTTGTTGAGAGTGAGAGAGTACCAGAGACACGAGGCCGACTGTCCGCGGTCTCACGTGCTCCAGCAAGCGGCCATTATGGGGGGGGGACAAGAAAGAACCCGGCCGGCCTGATCGTGGACCAGCAAGGAAACAATCAACTCCAGAAAGGCTTCCAGGGCAACCCTCCCTCTACACCTGTCCTTTTCAGTAAAGATCTACTAAAACGGTTGTCGTCGTAGTGTCGTTGTTGTTGTTGTTGTTGTTTGTTGTTGTTGTTGTTGTTGTCGTCGTTGTCGTTGTTGTTGTTGTTCTTATTCGTCTTCTTCTTCTTCTTCTTTTTACTCTTCTCCTCTCTCTCTCTCTCTCTCTCTCTCTCTCTCTCTCGCTCTATCTTCTCTCTCTCTCGGCAGGTCATCTCACTCTTTGTGTTTCGCTCTCGTTTCACAAGAATTGACGCAGGAATATGGTTTTACTATGAATGAAAACCAGAACGATTAATTTTATAAAATTAACAATTTATCATGTTCTTCATAACTCTTTTCCGGGTTTCAGAAACGTGTTGCCAAGGGTTGGCAGATGAACAGCAGTTTCTCAGTTCACTGGAAAGAAAAAAAGTTTACCCAGGCCATGTAGTCACAGAGAGCTGGCGAGCTGCCTTTCAAAAAGGCCAAAGAGCTTCATGACATACAACAATCGTTTTTAAAATCCGTACAGAAGATGATGGTTTTTAGCCCCGCCTAGTCGTAGGTGTGCCCGGTCTGTTATCAAGATTACATGACGGTTGAAAATGAAATGATGAAACTGTATTGTAGCACAACTTGGTGAAGAGGTGGAAATGCAAAGTCATTTCCTCGGGGTCTGCGTCCGGATTAAAGAGTGGATCAGATAAGAACGTAAAGCTAACGTTGCAGAATTGTATATGAAGATATGATTGAAGGTAGGAGGACTGTTCGACCCTAACGGAAGATTGTAGTATTTGCTCTCCTGAATAGTATTGACTCTGAGTTGACAGATTTAGTTGGTATTAGTACAACTGCGTCTTTGTGTATGCTACCGGTGCATTATGACCTGAAACAAAAATATACCGATATTTCAGGAAGAATTGTATGGTCTGTGCTGATTACATTGGCAATGAATATCACCTGTTCATGCAAGGAATATGTATATTAATCCTTCGCACTTCACTGGAATGCAATTTCACCAAAAACATAACAAAAGAATTTACATTAAACCTTTCACAAAGTGTATTCATTATGAGGCAAGTAGAGGGGAATAAGACAGGTCATCACTATGCAAAAATAGTCCATATTTCATAGGGTTTTTTACAAGCGGTTGGACATTTGCTTTACTCAATGGGAAACCAACCAAAACGCACAAAATGTTATTTTAAGCAAGACATTACGTCATTGACTACAGTAGCGATAAACCGTATGATTCAATCATCAAATGCTAGTCTCATTGTACGTTTCCTATGATTATGTATGGATTTGTTCGTATGTGTGTCTATGATTTGATAAATCATTCGAAAATCTGAACTCTCTCTCTCTCTCTCTCTCTCTCTCTCTCTCTCTCTCTCTCTCTCTCTCTCTCTCTCTCTCTCTCTCTCTCTTCCTCACATACAGACACACACACACACACCACCACCACCACCACCACCACCAACAACAACAACACACAGACACACATACACACACATACACATGGACACACACACACACACACACACACACACACACACACACACCACACACACACACACACACACACACACAGAGCATGCAAACGATCACACACACACACACACACACACTGACTGCCACACTGCTACACACCCACTGCTACACACACACACACACACACACACACACCACACACACACACACACACACACACACACACACACACACACACACACACACTCATACTCGAGCACTTGTACACACATGCATTCACTCTCACAAACACACGCATACACGCACACATACGCTAGCGCACGCACATACACACCCACACTCACACACACACACACACACACACACACACACACACCACACACACAGATAGATAGAGAGAGAAGAGAGAGAGAGGATGAGAGAGGAGAGAGAGAGAGAGAGAGAGAGAGAGAGAGAGAGAGAGAGAGAGAGAGAGAGAGAGAGAACATTAGAAAAAATAATAAAGAATTCTGCCCATCATATACAATCTTGCAAACGCAAACACACACACACACACACACACACACACACACACACACACACACACACACACACACACACACGCGCGCGCGCGCGCGCGCACGCACGTGCCTGTTTGCGCACGAGCACACACACATACACACCAGAATATGCGCACACGTGCACAAACACAGTGGCTGCATTCAAACAACCCATACACCCATTCAACCCCGACACAATCTCTCATCACTTCACTTGTTAGACCCTCGCTCTGCGTGCAATGCGTGTATTTGTTGTGCTGACTTCTCTTTCCTCTCCAGTTCTCCAGACCCTGTGAGACTCGTGTTAAACTCGGTGACAACGCACACAGCGCGTGCCGATGAGTTTCCGCTTCAACTCGTAGCGAGACTCTACCTGCTTCCAGTTTGGGAGGGGAGATAATGCGGGATGATCACGCACCAGACGATGGACCGGAAGCATCAGAATGCCGCTATGCCACGTGATGAAGAGCGTGCTTGGAGGGAGGGTCATGGTTTTGTTGTCAGTCATGAACACATTATAGGGGCCTGTAGTCAAATGATTAGAGCATTTACCTCCGGAGTTGATGGTTAGGAGTTTCAACCACACTTGGAGTAGGACGTTTTCGGCTTAAAAACCTTCTCTGTCCTACCACTATTGAATGGTTACTTGATCCAGGTCAAACAAGCTTAAAGGCCGAGAAAGGAGAAGGATGGATCTTGTCTTCCTTTACGCCACCCCCAAGACATGGTAAACATGAGACTGTTTCTGATGTACCGGGCTGTCAGTGTATGAGAACTTTAACTTAAAAAAAAAAAACCCTTCATATGGTATATAGACAATCCATAAGAGTGACTGTTTTGCATCTGTCATGAACACAGCAAATTGACAATTCACATGGGTGTTCTTTTTTTGTCTCTGTCTGTCTGTCTGTCTGTCTCTCTCTCTCTCTCTCTCTCTCTCTCTCTCTCTCTCTCTCTCTCTCTCTCTCTCTCTCTCTCTCTCTCTCTCATTGTCACCTGCACGCTTTTCCTTTCGGTCTTTGGTCTTTTTGATACATTGATCGTCGTAATCATATTTACTGCTTCTCTAGTAGATCTGTTCAATATTGAAAGTCTACAAAAGTGTTGCAATAAATCATTGATAGAATCAAATCATTTCATTGAAAAGCCGAGGTGCTGCCGAAGGGACGAGAATCAGATAAAGAAACAAAAAAACCCACCCCAAAAAAAAACAAACAAAAAAAAAAAAAAAAAAAAAAAAAAAAAATGCACGCGGTGCCAATATTCTGGGAGTGGGGTGGACGAACAATTAAGCTTTGGCATTGAATGCTTTCGTCTGATGATCAGATAGTGAACAGTTCGTCTTCTTTCATGCTGCTTGTCGTTTCAGCCTCCCCATTCATTTTTTTTCTCTCCCCCTCTTTTCTCTTCCTTCGCGACATACTAATCATTCCTTGTACAAAAAGAGGTTGGAGAAGATGGATATTGTCTGTCGACTACATAGGTGGCGCTCCATGTATCATCATTTCGCGTCCCTCTGGCAATACACTGGCTTTTGAAGAAAATGATTTGATTCTGTTAGCGATTCATTGCTATGTATGTGTAGACTTTTAACGTTTAAAAAATTATGTTATAGGCACACAACAAATATTATTATACGATGCTGCCATCAATATATGAAATGAAAAGAACAGACGACAGGAAGGAAATGCGTGCAGGTGACATCCGTGCTTGAGAGAGAGAGAGAGAGAGAGAGAGAGAGAGAGAGAGAGAGAGAGAGAGAGAGAGAGAGAGAGAGAGAGAGAGTGAGAGAGAGAGAGAGACAGACAGACAGACAGAGAGACAGAGAGAAAGAGAGAGAGAATCTGGGGTCACCCATGTGAATCGCCCATTTATTGTATTCATGACAAAACAATCATGTAGTGGATTGTCTACTAACTGTATTCATGACTTTAAATTAAAGGTTTAAGTCCCCATACCCTTTTAGCCTTAGCATCAGTAAAGTCTCTTAGGTTCACCGTGTCTAGGGCCTGGTATAATGGAAGACGAGATCCGTCCTTCTCCGTTTGCAGTCTTTAATCTTCTTTGACCTGAATCATTAATCATGTAATGCTGAGTGGACAGAGAGGGTTTTCAGTGCTGGGTGAACAGAGAAGGTTTTCAATGCTGCTGGGTGGACAGAGAGGGTTTTCAATGCTGGGTGGACAGAGAGGGTTTTCAATGCTGGGTGGACAGAGAGGCTTTTCAATGCTGGGTGGACAGAGGAGGTTTTCAATGCTGGGTGGACAGAGAGGCTTTCCAGTGATGGGTGGACACAGAGAGGCTTTTCAATGCTGGGTGGACAGAGGTTTTCCAATGCTGGGTGGACAGAGATGCTTTTCTATGCTGGGTGGACAGAGAGGGTTTCCAATGCTGGGTGGACAGAGGTTTTCAATGCTGGGTGGACAGAGAGGGTTTCCAATGCTGGGAGGACAGAGAAGGTTTCCAATGCTGGGTGGACAGAGAGGCTTTTCAATGCTGGGTGGACAGAGAGGCTTTTCA
>JADBJO010008149.1:20000-32500 GCA_016801955.1 Conus betulinus | reverse complement strand
GGCCTATCTTCACCCATCTTCCTCCTCCTTTCCCTCTTCTTTCTTCCCTCCATCTATTTCTTCGAGATCATGCATCTTTTTTTTTCTTTTATTCCGGATATATTTCATGGATGTGTTGAAGGGACAGGACGTTACTGGAAAACATGTGTATTTAAGTAGGCAGAAAACACTGAGCGGTGAATGTTTACCAGTATTCTTTTTGTTTCTTGTTGCTGCCCTAAAAGCTGCAGGTGTGGGTTAGGCTGTTGGCTAGTTGTTTGCTCCCTTATGTAGTGTTTGATGTGGTTGTTGCTGGTGTTGTAGCTTTTAGCTGGCCTTGAGGTGGTCATTTAATTCATTTTATTCATAAGGTGATCTGATTGTTGATGATGAAGACTGGTTGTTGAGACCGTTGATTATGTAGAGGGTGGCTGAATATTTGCTTGTTGTGTTAGCTGATTTTTTTTAAATTGTTGGTGTGTATCTGTTATTGCTGAGATAATTGTTGCGTTAATGGTGATGTTTTCCTGTGATCGATGTTGATGGTGTGCTTTGTGTGATTGTTGATAGCATTATTGTCGTGATGTATGATGATGTGGTCGCTGTGATCGTTTCCGATGTGGCTGCAACCATGTGATTGTCTTGATTGATTTATTGATTGACAAAAATAATGTTGCTGCTGCTGGTACGACTACTGCTGCTGTGTTTGCTGTTATTGCTGCTGCTGCTGCTGATAATGATGGCGATTATAATGATAGGTGGTAGTCGTAGTGATTGCTAATGGCGACGTGGTTGGTGCGACTGTTGCAAAGTGATGGTTGTAAATATGTGCTACGTGGTGATGAAGTTTAAGGAGGGGCCCGTTGGTCAAAGAATCAGAGCTTGGACATTGCTTTTGTTGATTTAATGGTCGCTACGATTGTTTTCTGATTGATTTTGAGGGGTTGTGATCTGTTGTTATTGTTGTTACTGCATTGGCTACCATTGTTGTTGGTGTAATTGTTGTTGTTGTCGTTGTCGTTGCTGCTGCTGCTACTGCTGCTGCTATTTAATTAATGTAACTCTTGTTCTTTGTATTGCTGTATATGTTGGTGGTGTGGTTAGTATATGTATTGATAGTGGGACTGTTTCTGGATTTTATTTGGATGGTTGTTGCTGTTATTGTTGTTGACGGCGTGGTTGTGATGGTTCTGTTGATGTGTGGTTGTAGTGATTTGCATGAAGCAGTTGTGCCGGATGTTGCTGGCACTTTTGCTGTAAATATTGGTTCGTAGTGTCAATGTTGTTCTATCTTGATGCAATTGTTGTTGTTTCCTGCGCATTTTGACAGTGTTGTTATATCTGTTATGGTGAGCTTAGCATGAACATTTCAGATTACTGTTTGAACTGCGGAGGACAGCAATCTAGAGAGTACTGTTCTGTCTGTCATTGGTAGGATCTGAACAAGACATATGCACCAAACAAATTAATTTGTTTTGCAAGTAGGTGCCACAGCCTCTTTAACGTATTTATTTGCATTTTGGCTTTTTTTTTTTAGCAGTGGTTTCTTCCAGTATTCTTCTGGTTATGATTGTTATAAATTTGACTGGCGTGACTGTTGTTGAACTGGTTATTATTACCGTTCTGGATGCTTCGTTGTTGGTGTGGCTTTTGTCACTGTTGATGATGTAGTCGTTGTTATGACTGCTGACGTGGCTATTGCATTTGTGATTATTCAAGACACTTTCTTACGTTTGTTCACACGCATGACTCTCATTATAATGGATGTATTGCTGTGAGGTTTTCCTGTATGTTGCAGCAGCCGCTCTGTTTGGGTACTGTCAGGCTTGGAAAATACCAACAAATAAATGTATACATTAACATAAGGCATACAATCCAACAACAAAACAAACAACAAACAACGACGAAAAAAAAGAGAAAAAAAAAAAACGCTTGCCAAATAAAAGCGAACGAACAGATATATGCAGCAACATGAGAAAAAAACACACCTTTTCCTATTATCTTTAAAATGTTTTTAGACATGAAAATGGGCTATCAATCGATCAGTCTGTGCCCCACGTGCATGTTGTTTCCAGGGCAACTGGACACTGTGCAGTCGTTGACCGTTTTATTGTGGTTGGGACAGGATGGGTGCAGACAACAGCCGTGTGTTAGTTGGATGAAAAAAAAAAAAGGAAATCTGAAAAAAATAGGACGCTGTAATATCTGATGCTGTACATAAGTTAAAAAGAAAAGTGGAACGAAGGGAATAAGGGACACACACACACACACACACACACACACACACACACACACACACACACACACACACACACACACACACACACACACACACACACACGTACACACACACACACACACACACTCACGTATGCACGCACGCGCGCGCGCGCGCACACACACACACACACACACACACACACACACACACACACACACACACACACACACACACACTCACACACACGGGTAACTATTAGTTAAAACACATTACTTAAAAGCTCTGTCCTCGCGTTTAATAAACGTGGAACAGTGTACAGTTTATGCTTTTCATGAATTAATTTAGTGATTTCTACCAAACCGGCATTCTAACGCTCTCGTATCACTGGCTTTACGGTGGAATCATCATCAGCATCACCATCATGATGATCAGCAGCAGCAGTAGCAGCAGCAATAGCAAATGCAGCAGCAGCAGTTTTACAGGGATGATGATGATGATGATGATGATGATGATGATGATGATTTCTAAAATTCTTTTTATTGTTTAAACTTTTCACTGCTTCTTATGTCGTTACTCGTCGGCACACGACTTGATATGCTTGACACAGCCTGGAGCAGACAACACAGATCAAGTTACCAGACAACATTGCCTGCACTTCAACATAACATGAGGCAGTGAACATTGACTCCGATTAAATTACGACACTGAGAAAGTCCGGTTAAACAACAACAGTGACTCTCCCGACCTTTTGACGACAACTGAGTCTGCTTGTCAGTGAGCGACTGTGCTCTCTGTCCTGATGTATGGGGCAGACAGATCAGGTCATCAGACAATGTTCTTCCTGTGATGGGATGGGGAAGACAGATCAGGTCATCAGACTGTATCCTTCCTGTGATGTATGGGGCATACAGATCAGGTCATCAGACTGTGTCCTTCCTGTGATGTATAGGGCAGACAGATCAGGTCATCAGACTGTATCCTTCCTGTGATGGGATGGGGCAGACAGATCAGGTCATCAGACTGTGTCCTTCCTGTGATGTATGGGGAGACAGATCAGGTCATCGGACTGTGTCCTTCCTGTGATGTATGGGGCAGACAGATCAGGTCATCAGACTGTGTCCTTCCTGTGATGGGATGGGGCAGACAGATCAGATCATCAGACTGTATCCTCCCTGTGATGTATGGGGCAGACAGATCAGGTCATCAGACTGTGTCCTTCGGGTGATGTGTCCTTCCTCAGGTCATCATGGGATGTGATGTATGGGGCAGACAGATCAGGTCAGATCAGTGTCCTTCCTGTGTCCTTCCTGTGATGGGATGGGGCAGACAGATCAGGTCATCAGACTGTGTCTTCCTGTGATGGATGGGGCAGACAGATCAGATCATCAGACTGTACTGTATGTATGGGGCAGACAGATCAGGTCATCAGACTGTGTCCTTCCTGTGATGGGATGGGGTGGGGCCGACACATCAAGTATCAGACCGTGTCCTCCTAACCTCCCTGTGATACATTTAAAGAGATAGGATTTCTAGCAAACACGCCAGCCAACATGGACAAACACATTACAAGACAGACCGCCACGCGTTTTGACCTCTTAGCTTGTCTTCAGGCACGTTGAACAACATTCAGGACAATGAACACGAAGAAATAGTGATCATGTATCTTCTGGTATCCGGCGCAAGATGGCCGTTGATCCACACACAAATGTGTTTTAATTTCCGCCCGCAGCCACCTCACTGTGAATCCCCCTGTGGTACGATGGGGCAGACACATCTCGTCATCAGCCTGTTTCCGCCTTGCGATGATTGATCATATCGTTGTGAAATGTTTGGACACGAAGCTACAGTTCAATGTTTGAAGCAGTCATTTGGTGTACAGAGAAGAAGAATGAAAATCTGATATACGATGAAACTGGAATGAACCCTCTTCCAACCTTCAGCCAAACAAGACAATGCAGATTTTAAACTTCTCTCATACCTAGACACTCAGAAAAGAAAAATCTTGAAAATTGTGTAGCATGTTATATACACATAATTCATGTGCTAAAAGATTGAACTGGTTGGATTTGCTGACTAATATTTGCCAAATATTTTTTTCCCTTGCTAAGAAGGTTCTTTTCTTGAAACAAAACGTTTAACAATCACCATGACATGTACAGAATCATTACACCATACGCAATACAAGTCACGATCAATATGAGAAAGGAAATTAAAAAAGCGACAAATAACATAGTATTCACTGTATATTGTACACAAGCAGCGCTATTAGAATGAATACAGCGCCGTTAATGTAAGAAAGGAAAATAAAAAAAGTAAGGTAAACAGACAAACGAACAAACCGTCAGTCAAAAACAACAGTGACTAGCCCAGCTCTGGACATTTTTTCTCTATGACACCCCTGCCCTCATCACACTCCCCCTATCCACCCACCCACCCCACTCATCTCCATATTGTCTCACCCCTCTCGTTCACCCCCTTCCCATCATCTGCTGCACTCACACACATGCGCGCGTATGCGCGCGCGCGCGCGCGCGCACACACACACACACACACACATATCTATCTCATTTATCTGTGACTAGATAGCATTCTATTGACATAACATTTATAAATTGTGATATATAGTTAATGCATTAGTCGTGTTATTTGACATTTACACACATTTCCTAATCTCTACTTTTAAATTGATATCAAGAGATTAGGTGATGATTTTAACAAATTTGGGTTGTGCACATAGGGTGGAATTACGATTTTGGTTACATTTACCAAATGATTTGTTGAAACAGAATTTGATTGTATTTTGGAATCACAGCCTTTTCTTAAAAAAAAAAAGACGATTCATTAAAAAAAAATGTCATAAGCGTTTTAGAAGAGAGTCTTGAGAAGTTCTGGATGGACACGCTATAGCAAAGTAAGAAAAGCGTATCTCATAAGCGTTTTAAATGTGTATTTCAAGAAAGAAAGCATACTAGTCTGTTGCTTTGTATTCAAAGTTACCTTACTCAAAAATTTAGACACAAAATTCACTGTTTCCCAGTTGAAAAGAGGGCCAGTCAATGGAAAACCAAGAGCAGATTGCTTTATAGAAAAAATCTAATATGAATACCGTTGTGATGAATACTGCACCTTTTCATACATAGATCAAATGGTAACATTGAAATGAGCTTCTCGGATTTCAAACGATCTCTAAAAAATCGTTCATTGCCCAATAAGGGTATTAGAAAAAAAAAGGAAAAAAAGAAACATTTTGAATCTTAATTTTGAATTTTGAGGTGTGTGTGTGTGTGTGTGTGTGTGTGTGTGTGTGTGTGTGGTGTGTGTGTGTGTGTGTGTGTTGTGCGCGTGTGTGTGCGTGCGTGCGGGATTGCGCGCGCGCACGTGTGTGTGTGTGTGTGTGTGTGTGTGTGTGTGTGTGTGTGTGTGTGTGTGTGTGTGTGTATGCAAGCGTGTGTCTGTGCGCGCGTGCGCGCGCACACATCCACGCGCTTACTTTCTGGTCTATTCCTCACAATCGTTACCACAAACTATCATATGACGTAGGCTGCATTGACGAGACCTGGAGACAACATCCTGACTAATCCCGTGATGGGTCTCGCAGCAGCAGAAGGGATCATACCCTTCCATTTCTCACGGCGGCTGTGACGTCACCTTACCACCTCTTCGTCTTCCGGCGTGTGTGAGGAGGTTGGATCAACACCATTACTGTGGTGAAGAGGGATGAAGCAAGGGAGAGAATAAACACGCCGTGTTTTCCTGCCTTTCTGGAATTTAAACCCAGACTCTGAAAGCAGGAGGAATGGGTTTATTTAGTTTGCCACGGAGCAGGGTAAGTATGAGCTTGAAGAACAGGCGTCTTGCTGATCCTGGTATATACGGAAAGAAGGGGGTTGGGGGAGGAGGGGGAAGGAGATGAGAAGACAAGTTTTTCCTTTGGGGGGGGGGGGGGGGGAGAGCGAAGATGGTGGGGTGCAGGGTGTTGGAAGTGAAGGGGCGATGCTGGGAGAGAGAAAGGAGAATCTGGAATTTTGGGGGAAGGGTGGGTGCAGGTGGATGGTTCAGAGAAACGGTTTCTTATAGCAGTTTGTGGGTGTGCTCGAATCCTTCAGCATCTATAATTCTGTTCAGGCACGATGTCTACAGACACACTTCATGCAGATAGGAGAACACGTGAAATACAGCCTTTGTCACGCACCTGTGCACGTGTGCGCTCCCAAACACACACACACACACACACACACACACACACACACACACACACACACACACACACACACACACACACACACACACACACACACACACACATTCATACACACACACACACACACACACACACACACACACAGAGCGGGAACACACACAGGGAACACACACAAGAGACACACACACACAGAGAGAGCCAGAGAGATAGAGAGAGAGAGAGAAGATACGAGAGCGGGAAGAGCAGAGAGAGAGAGAGAGAGAGAGAGAGAGAGAGAGAGAGAGAGAGAGAGAGAGAGAGAGAGAGAGGGGGGGGGGGATTCGGAAATCATTGTCTTGTAAACGGCAATGGTTTATTTTTCTCTGAATATGACCGATGTTGACAAAGGTGCCCTCGTTTAAAAAAAAAAAAACAAACAAACAAAAAAAACTTCTTCTATTGATGAACTTTTACTGATATCTGCGTCTGTGTTGTTTATATTCATCCTGCGCATTCCTATCATTATCCAGTTATCGTGGATAAGTATTACTGGCGCCGACGCAATTATTCGTTCTGTAATTGCTTTCATGCTTCAGCTTTCCCTTTCCAAACAAAAAAAAAACAAAAAAAAACAAAAAAAATTTAATAAAAAAAAAACGGTGTCGATATAGGACAGACGTTTTGTTCAGAAACTTCAGTTGTTCTGTCTGAGTCTCATAAATCTGGCTTTGCTGACAGCAAATTGGTAACTGGAAAAAAAGACCATAGTTGACACAGTTAGCGTTTACCGTGGGCGTGGATGATTCAATGCACTGCATCTTCATAGACTCTGACGTCACGTAGGATCACACGAAGCCCCAGACTGGGGCTGGATGTTGTTTAGGAGCCAGCAGTCATTGCATCAGTTCAGTGCTAATTTTTTTTTTTTTCACAGCAGAGGAGGCACACTCACAGCTGTTATATCCGTGTTTTTGTAAGGGTACAGCTAAAGGGAGTTTTGCTGCTTATCATTGGCTCACAGTCTCTTTTCTTGTTGAAGGGTTTGAAGACGTGACATTGAGTACACATTGAAACAAAACCGTTAGTACAGTGATGTCCGCATATATCAGCCGATGGCTCTGAGCGACGTTCACAACAACGTAGCTAACACGGGGATAGTTTACATGATTTTTCGTTGATTGTTTTTGTTCACTTAAAAAAAAAAAATTATTAATCGTTTGAATGACAAAATTTTCCGTGAATTGTTACACATAAACCACGATGTTCATCGATCTGAAAAAAAAAAAAACAAAAAAAAAACAAAAAAAAACGAAAAAACAGAAAACATAAAAAAAGTAAAGTAAAAATCTGTGTTAAAATGATTATACGTTTATGTGGAAAAAAAAAAAAACATGAAACGTTCACACGATCTTACTTCCGTCAGTCAGCTAGGATTTATAGCCTGCATCACTCTGGTGTACAACAGCCACATACCTGAATTAGTGTATCCACAGCAGTTTTGCTATCAGAATAGATCATTAGGACAGTCACAAAGGGGAGAGAAGCAGAGACATGGAGATACCTGAGAGACAGAGAGAGAGAGAGAGAGAGAGAGAGAGAGAGAGAGACAGAGACAGACAGACAGACTGACAGACAGACAGACACAGACAGACAGACAGGCAGACGGAGATTCATTGCAGAATTGCAGAAATACCCCACACACACACACCTTAAATATTCTCCACAGGTTCGCTCGCTGCCTATCCATCTCATCCCCTACAGAGCAGGAAGAATAGTGAGCGGGAGTAGCCAACAAGACGGCCCGTACTCTCACTTCGCCCCACGCTGTTCCTCATCCGCTATGACGTCTGATGTCTGTGTTGACGTACCTTTCTCACGTCATGCAGTGCAGTGACCACGGCAAGCCATTTCCAGCCACTGATGTGATGATTAAAAAAAAAAAAAGTTGTTGTCGTTTTGTTGTTGTGTTGTTGTTGTTCTCCTGTTTTTTCGGCTGGGTCAGGGCCAAACGTTGTTTCAAAGATCTCTCTCTCTCTCTCTCTCTCTCTCTCTCTCTCTCTCTCTCTCTCTCTCTCTCTCTCTCTCTTTCTCTTATCTCTCGCCCCCCATCCCCCTTGCTCTCAATGCTCTCTCTCTTCTGTTATAAAAAATCGTGGTTGCTTTCAATGCCCTCTCTGTCTGTCTGTCTGTCTGTCTGTCTGTCTCTCTCTCTCTCTCTCTCTCTCTCTCTCTCTCTCCCTCTCTCTCTCTCTCTCTCTCTGTGCTTGTGGTTCAGTATGCGGGCATTCGCGCTCGCTCTTGAGCGCGTGCACTCGCTCGTGTGTGTGTGTGTGTGTGTGTGTGTGTGTGTGTGTGTGTGTGTGTGTGCGTGCGTGTGTGCGCGCGCGCGTGCGTGCGCGCGTGTGTGTGTGTGTGCGTGCGTGCGTGCGTGCGTGTGTGTGTGTGTATGTATGTGTGTGCGCGCGCGTGCACGCGTATTCGAGCGTATGTTTGTGTTTCAGGATACTGTGAACGTCTATTGCTACCTAAGAACTCATACCTCACAACCATCTCTCTACCATTGTTGCAAAGGACGTGAGTCGTGCTGATAGATGATGATGGCCCAGTCCACTGAGCATCTGCCTTCAAGAACGCAGTCCCGAAAAACATCGTCCACCTGGGCGGTATAGCCCCAGTTCTGGATCTCACCTAATCCAATAGTACATCCGCTGGACAAGCTTGGGCGAGACGTCTATTGTACAGCTAAGCCTTCCGAGACCACGGCGGCCCATGACATTGCCCTCAGGTCTCTGTGGGCAGAAATCGCTCAACATCACCTTGGGGCTTCCATGCTGATCCCAGTCAGGGCCTGTGTAAAGCTGAAAGGAAGTCACGCAGGATAGCGAACAGCGAACGTGTGTTTAGATTGTGTTCATCTTCAACTAAAGAAAAAAGACCTTGGTGCGACGCATTTTCGTGACATTTGACCGCCCTTACTCATGGGCCTTTGATGCTCTAAAGAATCAAACAGAAAGAACTTGATGTCTTGACATATGTCAGTAACGGGAATGAAAAGGACATTGCAAAACGCAGAATGTGTCGGTGATCTTTCATTCACAGTCTTCTAAAGGTTTTGACTCGTGTTGCTTCAACTTGTGTGCGGAATCTCTCTCTCTCTCTCTCTCCTCTCTCTCTCTCTCTCTCTCTCTCTCTCTCTCTCTCTCTCTCTCTCTCTCTCAGTCAGCATGTCTCTCTCTCTTCTCTCAGTCTCTCTCTCTCTCTCTCTCTCTCTCTCTCTCTCTCTCTCCCTCTCTCTCTCTCTCTCGCTCTCTCCCTCTTTCTCTCTCTCTCTCTCCCCCTCTAAAACACACACACACACACACACACACACACACACACACACACACACACACACACACACACACACACACACACACACACATGATTTTAAAGGTTGTCTGCTGCAGCAGTCTTAATGTGTGTCTCTGAATGTAGACGCTTTATGTGCCCCACTTGTAGTAACTTTTCTGTATGCTCCCTGTCGGAAAGATTTTATGCTTCTGCACCTCTGAGGTTGATTTTGGTCTTTTTGTGTGTTTCTTTACTTTCCTTCTCTTTTTTGTTTGGTCTCAATTCGATGCCGTCTAACGTCACAACCATTTTTTTACCTGTTCATTACAAAGGTTGATTCGTGTCTGTTCCAACAAAGAGTCCCTCTACAACAGGGCATCATCAAAACCCACGGTCTTCTGTGATTATGGCCTGTTTTTCTATGACCATATGTCAGTATCTATGTTCACACTGCAAGAGGGATTCTGACACCAAAATATGAGTTATTGCTTTTTCTCAAAGTCGAATGGTACAGTGTTGTCGTTAACCGAGTTACCTTTCACCTTATGCATGAAATGCTACCATGAGATCATTATCACTGCCCACGTTCACATAATAAGTGGGATACTGCTGCCACTACGTTTTCTTACCAGAATGCGAGTTTTCTTAACAACTCGAATTTTATAATCACACGAATAAAAACGTGCGTACTTCAGATTGATAAACATTACAGTGTGTGCTTTCATATTGCGAATATTAGATCGATACCACCGTTCACTTTCGATCTTTAAGAAAATTCGCCATCGATTAATAATGTTTGTACTTTCACACCGCAAATCTAATGTTACCATCAAAACATGAGAGTGCGCTTTTCACACCGCAAAAGACATTTTACTGCCAAAGAGCATCAGTGAGTCAAGATCTGGATGTGGTCTGTCCCATTGACGCTGTCAGGAATATTATCAGGCTGGAACGCTTGGACGGTTGGACGGACGTATAGGTAAGTGGATATAGGTTCTTGTGGTCCACAGACCTTCTGCTGTCCTGCTATGCCCAAAGAATCTTCCTACACAGAGTGAAATATGTCGCAGTTGATCTTATGTTGAGCAAGGTGTCTAGTTCCCGTCTGCACCCTTGCTGATAGAAACCTAGGGTCCAGGGTTTTCAGTGATGAAGATCTGACCTCACTGATCAGTCGCTGTAATGCAGTGGCCTGCCGTGGAGGTCTCTGGTTCGAATCTCTTCACAAGCAAAAACGCAATTTCTTTCTTTCTGTCTATCTTTCTTTTTTTTCTGGCCCGGCCGACTCCTCTGCTGCCTTGTTGAGTGTGCTTTTTGGCTCCGGTGTGAAGACGGCACTACACCTTCTTGCTTAATGCAGTGGACAGATGCTTCACTGACGATGTAGCTGAACTGATGCTGACTATTTATCGTGACTGAGCGAAACGGATGGTTATGATTTTTCATCTTTTTTTTTTTTTTTAATGTTCCTTTGTTTATTGTCCTATAGATTGGTCCAGAGAGAGAGAGAGAGAGAGAGAGAGGAGAGAGAGAGAGAGAGAGGAGAGAGAGAGAGAGTGTGAGGTGGGAGCAAATAAACAAAGTACAAACATGTACACATTCTCATACCTTTACCTCAAAAGAAAAGAGGGTGTCATCAGCCGCTTTTTCATGTCTTTTACCCACACTAGTTTGCCCTGTGTAGTCGAGAACTGAATCTGATAATTATACAAGACGAGATAAAACAAATCCTAGACACAAGAATAAAGACGAAAAAAAACCAGCTAGTGTTTTTATGACCAGAGGAGATGACTCATGCCAAAGATCACACTGTGGGCAGACACTTCAAAGGCCAGATGTTCTGTGTGTCAGTGTGTAGGCAGTGAATGGAGTCATCATCTGTGAAGTTTGCAAACAGGAAATATCTTGAAAGGCTCTCCAGAACAGGTTAGAAGACTGGGGACACCTCTACGGGAACAACAAAGGGATAAATTTGATGAGACGCAAACAAATACAAGAATGCATCCAAGCATAATAAAACTGGCAGAGAGAGAGAGAGAGAGAGAGAGAGAGAGAGAGAGAGAGAGAGAGAGAGAGAGAGAGGAGAGAGGGACGAGAGAGAGAGAGAGGAGAGAAAGAGCGATTTAAGTAGAGCTGTGTGGTAGTTAGCTTGATTATGGGTTGACATCTTTAAATAGCATGCGCGTTAACAAGCTCTTGCATGTGTGTGTGTGTGTGTGTGGTGTGTGTGTGTGTGTGTGTGTGTGTGTGTGTGTGTGTGGTGTGTGTGTGTGTGTGTGTGTGTGTGAGAGAGAGAGAGAGAGAGAGGATGAGAGAGAGAGAGAGAGAGAGAGAGAGAGAGTGAGAGTGCGTGCGTGCGTGTGTGTGTGTGTGTGTGTGTGTGTGTGTGTGTGTGGTGTGTGTGGTGTGTGTGTGTGTGTGCACGCGCGCGTGTGCGTGCACGCGAACGACTGGATGAGTGCATCTAACGCGAGAAAAGTGAACTTTATCAAAGAGTAAGCATTTGTTCATCAGAGACTCCCAACAAACAACAATCTCTTGATCCGTAAACGAATGTTCGTTTTGTTGGATAATGTTCTCTAATGTTGTGGTGGCTCCACAGTAAAGCGTACTGTATTGATCGCTTGTTGTGGACAACATCCTTCTCCGTCACTTCTATCCACTGTCATTTTTTTTGCTGCCATCTCCCCTCTGTGTCTGACCTGTTATACAATCGACCCTTCGCTCTGTCTTTTTTTTTCTCTTAGTGTGGTCTCGATGCTGTCTTCCCACAAGCCCTGGCTTATGGTG
>JADBJO010008149.1:12500-15000 GCA_016801955.1 Conus betulinus | reverse complement strand
GAAACGGGAATCATATTGAAAACTCTCATGAAAAGAGTGGAAGATTGGGGACACCTTTGAGAAAAAAAAAGAAAGAAAAAGAAAAAATCGATTACAAGAAAAAAAATGTGATCAGGCACAGACAGGTCTTAAGATGCGGATGTAGAAGAATTCACTTAAGCTAGAAGTCAAAGGTGTAGACAGAAAGAATGAAGAAGAACAAATGAATGTTTGCTGCCTGGCTTGGTCATGCGTTTTCTGTTTTTTTAATTGCATACTCACAGAAAACATTTGAACCTTTGTTTTGTTTTCAAACGTTGTTTGTGTTTTGAAATTAAAGCAAGCAAGCAAGCAAACAAACAAAAACAAAAGAAATGGGGCAAGGGGCAGGAGCTGGTAAATAGCAAACAAAAAAGAAAACATCTTCCCAGCTGCAGACAATTGCACGCTTATACTTCCAAACATTTGGTGTTAGGCGGATCTAAACTTCGGTAGCAGATGTGGGCGTCAATTTGTCTCAGCGTGGGACCAAGACTTATCTTTCCTGTTCGTCTAATTTTCTAGTTAGCCATCTCTGGCATCTGATATTAGCAGTGTCAGGCAGAGTTTTCTCTTCACGGGGAAACATGGGTTTTCTGGACCACTTTGAGTCAGTTCATGAAAAACATTGACAAGCGTAGCTTCGTTTCGCCCACGCGTTTGGCCTGATGTCCTTGTCCCTATGGATTCAAGGGTGTGGATGTGGTCCACATCTCATACAGTCTGTCCTTCAATGTGGTGTTAATAATGTGGTCTATCTGTGCCAGCGTCCGACTCTTCAGTTTTGTGTAGGACATGGTCCACGTTTCCGACTGTCTATCCCTTCACTGTGCAGTTGATGTGGTTCACCTCTCCCACTGTCCATCCCTTCACAGTAGTATTGTGCGTTCCACGTCTTCCACTGTCTATCCCTTCACTGTGGAGTTGATGTGGTTCACCTCTTCCACTGTCTATCTCTTCACAGTAGTGTTCATGTGGTTCACGTCTCTCCTTGTCTATCCCTTCAGAGTAGTGTTCATGTGGTTCACTTCTCCCACTGTCTATGCCTTTACTGTGGTGTTCATGTAGTTCACTTCTCCCCCTGTCTATCCCTTCAGAGTAGTGTTCAAGTGGTTCACGTCTCCCCCTGTCCCCTGTCAGTGTCCCGAGTCCCACTGTCCCTTCACTATGGTGTTGATGTGGTCCGTTCCCTGTCTATCTAGTGTTGATGTGGTCCACGTCTCCCCCTGTCTATCCCTTCACTATGGTGTTGATGTGGTCCACGTCTCCCCCTGTCTATCCCTTCACTATGGTGTTGATGTGGTCCACGTCTCCCCCTGTCTATCCCTTCACTATGGTGTTGATGTGGTCCACGTCTCCCCCTGTCTATCCCCCCTTCACTTCATGGTGTTGATGTGGTCCACGTCTCCCCTGTCTATCCCTTCACTATGGTGTTGATGTGGTCCACGTCTCCCCCTGTCTATCCCTTCACTGTGGTGTTGATGTGGTCCACGTCTCCCCCTGTCTATCCCTTCACTATGGTGTTGATGTGGTCCACCCTGTCTCCCCACTGTCTATCCCTTCACTCCCTGGTGTTGATGTGGTCCACGTCTCCCCCTGTCTATCCCTTCACTATGGTGTGGATGTGGTCCACGTCTCCCCCTGTCTATCCCTTCACTATGTGGTGTTGATGTGGTCCACGTGTCCCACTATCATCCCTTCACTATGGTGTTGATGTGGTCCACGTGTCCCCACTATCAATCCCTTCACGATGGTGTTGATGTGGTCCACGTGTCCCACTATCAATCCCTTCACTGATGTGTGTTGATGTGGTCCACGTCCCACTATCAATCCCTTCACTGATGGTGTTGATGTGGTCCACGTGTCCCACTATCAATCCCTTCACGATGGTGTTGATGTGGTCCACGTGTCCCACTATCAATCCCTTCACGATGGTGTTGATGTGGTCCACGTGTCCCACTATCAATCCCTTCACTGTGGTGTTGATGTGTGTCCACGTGTCCCCACTATCAATCCCTTCACTGTGGTGTTGATGTGGTCCACGTGTCCCACTATCAATCCCTTCACTGTGGTGTTGATGTGGTCCACTCCTTTTTAGTGTGATCTGGGGCGCTGCTGGATGCCTGGATTTGTTCATCAAGTGTGGATTCATGTGTAATTGCGATGTGTGTATGTGTGTGTGTGTGTGTGTGTGTGTGTGTGTGTGTGTGTGTGTGTGTGTTGTGAAATTGTATATATATATCTATATCTATATATATATCTATCTATCTATCTATCTATCTATCTATCTATCTATATCTATCTATCTATCTATATATATATATATATATATATATATATATATATATATATATATATATATATATATATATATATATATATATATATATATTATATTTAAGTTTTTTTATACTTGAGTTTTCTCACGCTGCTGCATATACCTACGTTATATCTATATGATTGCCTTTTCTTGTTATAGCTA
>JADBJO010008149.1:0-2500 GCA_016801955.1 Conus betulinus | reverse complement strand
TCTCCTACCGTCTGTCCCTTCACTGTGGTGTTGCTGTGGCCCGTGTCTCCTACCGTCCTGTCCCTTCACTGTGGTGTTGCTGTGGCCCGTGTCTCTCCTACCGTCTGTCCCTTCACTGTGGGTGTTGCTGTGGCCCGTGTCTCCTATCGTCCCGTGTGTCCTACCGTCTCCTACCGTGTCCCTTCACTGTGGTGTTGCTGTGGCCTCTCCTACCGTCTGTCCCTTCACTGTGGTGTTGCTGTGGCCCGTGTCTTCACGTCTGTCCCTTCACTGTGGTGTTGCTGTGGCCCGTGTCTCCTATCGTCTGTCCCTTCACTGTGGTGTTGCTGTGGCCCGTGTCTCCTATCGTCTGTCCCTTCACTGTGGTGTTGCTGTGGCCCGTGTCTCCTACCGTCTGTCCTTTTGTGGTGTTGCTGTGGCTCGTGTCTCCTATCGTCTGTCCTTTCACTGTGGTGTTGCTGTGGCCCGTGTCTCCTACCGTCTGTCCCTTCACTGTGGTGTTTGCTGTGGCCCGTGTCTCCTACCGTCTGTCCCTTCACTGTGGTGTTGCTGTGGCCCGTGTCTCCTACCGTCTGTCCCTTCACTGTGGTGTTGCTGTGGCCCGTGTCTCCTACCGTCTGTCCCTTCACTGTGGTGTTGCTGTGGCCCGTGTCTCCTATCGTCTGTCCCTTCACTGTGGTGTTGCTGTGGCCCGTGTCTCCTATCGTCTGTCCCTTCACTGTGGTGACGTGTGGTACACATCTCCCGCTGTCTGTCTCTTCACTGTGGTCTGGGACGTGGTCCACATCTCCCACTGTGTGTCTCCTCTGCTTGTGTAGAATGTAGTCCATGTTTCCCGCTGTCACTTCACCGTGGAGTGGGATGCTGCTGGCTGTCTGGAACTATTCACAGCGTTTGGACTTACAATGCTGTACTGGTTTCAATTCTGTCATGTTACGGATGCTTTCTCTCTCACTACAATATGTTTTTTTTTTTTGTTTTTGTTCCTTACTGTATCAGCGTCATCAAGGAAATATAGATGCAGAGCTCACACGTTACTGATTTGCATTGTGTTCAGGTCCTGTAGTGCTGCACAAAATGCACTACCTAGCTGTCTCGTGCGTGTTCGGCGTTTATGTACAGTGGTGAAAAGAGTTGTTTGAGATTTGTTGTCCGTCATTGTTCCCATGGGGTACCATCCACTCTCGTGCCTTCAAACCAGACAGAGGATCAACGGCTTCGCCCATATCAACGAAGCTGAAGTAGGAATCACGTTGGTGTGAAAAGGCTGTGTTATTTTCATCAGGGCTGTTAACATACAGTGTGTGTCGTGTGTATGTGTCGTGTGGTGCGTGTGTGTGTGTGTGTGTGGGGGGGGGGGGGGGGGGGGGTGTGTGTGTGTGTGTGTGTGTGTGTGTGTGTGTGTGTGTGTGTGTGTGTGTGTGTGTGTGTGTGTGTGTGTGCGTGTGTGTGTGTGTGTGGTGGGGGGGGGGGGGGGTGCAACTTTCTAAAAGTTTCATATCCCCGGTACATTCACGTTTGAGAACATTGCTTTTCCAGATTTCAAGCAGAAAAGTACATGGGGTAAATGTCGATAGATCCCCCCCCCCCCCCCCCCCCCCCCCCACACACACACACACTTTTTTTTTTAAGCGCTTCAGTCTCCAGACACTGTACACAAGAAAATTACCACAGAAAGTGTTCGGATGCCGCATCCTAGGGCGCAGGAAAAAAAGAGGGAGGTAGGGTGGAGGTGGAGGGGAAGGTGAGAATCTGGAAATTATCTGTGTGGCTCAGCACACTCCGCTCACATGGTTTAGATTTAATTTGTTTCCCCATAAAGACACGCTAATCATCAAAGCGCGAAAAAACGTGCACTAAGCTGTCATGTACACAAGAAAACCCTTTCAAACAGGAGTAATACATCATCTAATTAAAGCGCACAGTCTTCCTCGGCCAGAGGAAGTAATCAACATGACAAAATGCGAGTGGTGCTATTTTTTTTTTTTCTATTTCAATTAACCCCAACCTCAAGGAAGACATATAAATTTTCATAACACACTGAAAATCTCTGTGCAGCTTTCATTACAGTGACGTAAATGACCACTAATACAGTACATTTAGCCTCCTGTCTCCGAACGTCTCCGGACCTCATCCTGCCTCGTAAGGAAAGACAACCAGGGCACCATCTCGGTCATCCAGCTTTCACAATCCTTGGGGAGGTTTGCCGGTTCACGCCACTGGTAAGAAGTCACCAATCTCCGACGACAGAAGGGCAAGTCAAAGCGAGCAACTGGGCTAACATTCACAGGGCTGACCTACAAGCTCTCCTTGTCTTTAGCAACAACTAAGTTTGGAGGGAGGAGGAGGAGGAGGAGAGGAGGAGGAGAAGGCCGTCTAAGGATTGACTCTTTAAACTCCCAAATAAATTTGGACAAATTGAAAAAAGAGACCTTGAAAACAGAAGGATAATGTCAAACTTTTTTTTCACTTCAGATCTCTCAGGCTCCATACTAAGTCG
>JADBJO010008148.1:90000-95000 GCA_016801955.1 Conus betulinus | reverse complement strand
AGCGATAAGAAATATTCAATACAATACAAAAACAATATGCTGCAAGACAGCAAAAGCCATGCAACACCGTACAATCGACCCCAAAGAATGCAACATAATACAACGTAATACAGCACAATACAATAAATACCAGACAATGCATATGAGTCACACAATATAGTATCATGAAATACAAAACGAACAATAGGGTACAATATAAGAATACAGTACCAAACCATTCGGCAACATACAATACAATATGACAACATACGAAATCAGATGAAGTGCAGTGCAATCATCACAATGCAGTCTAGAACAATAAAATGTGGTACAACATCTCATCGCACTACAGTACGGCGTACATTGTTCTACAATACAAGGGAATTTAATACAACACGATATAAAACAAACAACCCCACATATTACAATACAATGAAATGCAATACAATAAATGCAAAACAATGCAATATAATACAACACCAACGCAACGCAACACAAACGCAACGCAACACAACGCAAAGCAACGCAACGCCATGCCACCCCACGCCACGCCACGCGACACGCACACACAACACAACACAACACACACAACACAACACAACACAACACACACACAACACAACACAACACAACACAACACAACACAACACAACACAACACAACACACAATACGATGCAATGCAATGCAATACGATGCAACACAGCATAACACAACTCAACACGACACGACACGACACGACATGACACGACACGACACGATATAACACAACACAACACATAGATAACAATGCAATGCAAAGCAATATAACACAACACAACACAATATAATACGATACAACACAACACAACACAACACAACACAACACACACACAACACAACACAACACAACAACAACACAACACAACACAACACAACACAACACGGCACAACACGGCACGACACGACACGACACGACACGACACGACACGACACGACACGACACAATGCAATGCAATGCAATGCAATGCGATACGATACGATACGATACGATACGATACGATACGATACGATACGATACGATACGATACACAACATACGACACGACACAACACGACACGACACGACACGACACAATGCAACACAACACAACACAACACATCACAATGCAATGCAAACCAACACAACACAACACGATACAACACAATGCAACACAACGCAACAAACTACAATATAATGCAATGCAATACAATACAGCACCACGCAAAACCGTCGAATACAATACAACACAACACAACACAACACAACACAACACAACACACACAACACAACACAACACACACTCAACACAACATCACCCGATACATGACACCACAGCGCAATACAGTTGCCCACAGTCGTGTCCCCCGGCCGAGCGGAGGGGAAACCTCACACCCCTGTCACCATGACAGCAGATCATAAAGCAGCAATCGATCAGCGCTGGTGTGATTACATCGTGTGTTCTTCCCTTTGTCACGCTCCTTTGGTCATCGATCGCCCCAATCGCTGACAGGGCGCGGGCGCGCCATCTTCAGGGGGGAGGGGGGGGGGGGGGGGGGGGGGTGGTTAGGGGGGAGGGAGGCGGGGGGGGGGGGGGCGGGAGGGAGGCGGGGGGGGGGGGGGAGGGGGGCGGGGGGGGGGGGGGGGGGGGGGGGGTTGGGGGGGGGGGTGTTTTTTTCTCAGCCAGAGAGACAATAATTCATTGTGTCCGCTGGTTTGTTTGACTGCCTGTCAGGTTAACGCGCGCGCGCACGCACCCCCCCCCCCCCCCCCTATATATATATATATATATATATATATATATATATATATAGACACACACACACATATACACGCACGCACGCACGCATGCACGAAGGACATAGCTATAGCCACATTATTTATGTACCATAATTCATGCATATGGTATATTTCATTCGTGAGCATGTTTAAATTTGTGAATAATGTCATGTACTGAAATATAGATTATAATGATTGAATATCATACATTAAAATGATTCGTGAGTGAATTATGCATTGTATAAAAGAAATAATGTATATTTGGAAGTATTGTTTATTCAAAAGTCATTCGACAACAATGTTATTTTTCTCATTTTTGTTTCTATTTCTCGATTTTTTTTTTTTTTTTTGACACAAATGGAATCCATGCCATATTGAATGTGTGTGACAGTCTCAATGTGGAGACCAGTTAAGATTTCCCCCAGAATTCCTACGCTTCGTTGGTGTAATTTGATTGTTCCCTGACAATGGGTCGAAGGGCTGCCCGGATATCTGCTTTGGTAGCTAGGTATCACCATAATTGGTGCAGATCAGGACCACATCTAGGTGCAGAACGAGACCCACAGTTTGGTGCAGATCGAGATCCAAAACTTAGTGCAGATCAGTGTCCACAGCTTGGTGCAGATCGTGATTCACAGCTTCGTGCAGATTGGGATCCACAGCTTGGTGCAAATTAGGATCCACAGCTTAGTGCAGATTAGGATCCACAGCTTGGTGCAGATTAGGATCCACAGCTTGGTGCAGATTAGTATCCACAGCTTGGTGCAGATTAGGATCCACAGCTTGGTGCAGATTAGTATCCACAGCTTGGTGCAGATCGGGATCCACAGCTTTGTGCAGATCGGGATCCACAACTTGGTGCAGATCGGGATCTACGTCTTGGTGCAGATCAGTGTCCACAGCTTGCTGCAGATCAGTGTCCACAGCTTGCTGCAGATCGGGAATCACAGGTAGGTGCAGATCGGGATCCACAACTTGGTGCAGATCAGTGTCCCACAGCTTTTTTGCAGATCAGGATCCACAGCTTGGTGCAGATTGGTATCCAGAGCTTGGTGCAGATCAGTATCAACAACTTTGTGCATATCAGTATCCACAGCTTAATGCAGATTAGTATCCACAGCTTGGTGCAGATTTGGATCCACAGTTTTGGTGCAGATTTGGATCCACAGGTTGGTGCAGATTTGAATCCACAGATTGGTGCACATTAGGATCCACAGCTTGGTGCAGATTTGGATCCACAGCTTGGTGCGCATCAGGATCCACAGCTTGGTGCAGATTTGGATCCACAGCTTGGTGCGGATTTGGATCCACAGCTTCGTGCAGATTAGCATCCACAGCTTGGTGCACATCCTGATCCACACCTTGGTGCAGGTTGAGATCCACAGCTTGGTGCGCATCAGGATCCACAGCTTGGTGCAGATTGGGATCCACGGCTTGGTGCAGATTAGGATCTGCAGCTTAGTGCAGATTAGGATCCACAGCTTGGTGCAGATCAGTATCCACAGCTTGGTGCAGATTAAGATCTGCAGCTTGGTGCAGATCAGCAGTTCAGGATCCACAGCTTGGTGCATATCAGTATCCATAGCTTGGTGCGGATCAGGATCCACAACTTGGTGCAGATCAGGATCCACAGCTTGGTGCACATCAGGATCCACAGCTTGGTGCAGATCAGGATCCACAGCTTGGTGCACATCAGGATCCACAGTTTGTGCACATCAGGATCCACAGTTTGGTGCACATCAGGATCCACAGCTTGGTGCAGATCAGGATCCACAGCTTGGTGCACATCAGGATCCACAGTTTGGTGCACATCAGGATCCACAGCTTGGTGCAAATCAGTGTCCACAGCTTGGTGCAGATTGAGATCCACAGCTTGGTGCAGATTGAGATCCACAGCTTGGTGCAGATCGAGTTCCACAGCTTGGTGCAGATCGAGATCCACAGCTTGGTGCAGATCGAGATCCACAGCTTGGTGTAGAGCATACACATTAATGAAGGGAATTCATGTTCACTAGACATGCAAATGTAATTATGTAGAATGATTTTGCTGGAAATGAGTATGCAGCCGATCGCCCTTTCCGAACCTTCTGTTGTCGTGCTAGTGTTTGGAGTCTTCTTTAGTATTTCACATCTCATGATCTTCAGCTGCTGGCATTTTCTCCAACCCCTTCCCTGTAACGCTTTACCAGTGAATCTGTCAAGCTTGCACACCGGCGCCTTCAGTTCCGCAGCGCTCATAAAGCATGCAGGCGTCCCGTGCCTCAATGACTATCTCTGTGACACGTCTAATGGTCGACGCACCACTAACACACTTTTTCCCCCCACTTCCACTCCACGACACGGAAATGGAAAACCCGTTTCGGTAACGATGTGGACCTTGACCGGTCCTGCGTGTTGCTGTCTGCTTGAATGCCCACCAGGGCATTTGAAATGGGCAATAAAAGAATGCTTGCTGGAGTCTGATTGCTCTCTGGGTTATTCAACGGTGAAGGCTGGAAGGAAACATACTCCTATGTGGGATCTGCGCCTAGGAGCTGTGATTTTTCATTGCCCTGGCGTTTGCTTTCTAGACAAGCGTTTAGTTGATAGTTGACCCCTCCAACTGGTACTAAGAACGTAAAGTTATATGCATGCAGCCCGAGAGAGAGAGAGAGAGAGAGAGAGAGAGAGAGAGAGAGAGAGAGAGAGAGAGAGAGAGAGAGAGAGAGAGACAGAGAGACAGAGAGACAGAGAGAAGGGGGGGGGGACAGACAGACAGACAGACAGACCGAGACAGACAGACCGAGACAAAGAGAGACCAACAGACAGACAGACGGACAGACAGACATAAAGCGGAAAATATCGATCGAAATGAAAACAACGTGTTGTGTGATTCGTAAATTATTCACCATAAAAACACCATGAGCCAGAACCAAAAAAAAAATCATGTTGTTTCCCTTTCCCTTCACCAAAGTGTCCGATTTACTCCCACTTCGTAGCTCCCTCCACTTCCTCTCTCAGTCACACACACACACACACACACACACACACACACACACACACACAACACACACACACGCGCGCGCGCGCGCGCGCGCACACGCACACACACACACACACACACACACACACACACACACACACACACACACACACACACATACACACACACATATACCCACATACCCACACACACACACACACACACACACACACACACACACACACACACACACATATACGTACA
>JADBJO010008148.1:82500-85000 GCA_016801955.1 Conus betulinus | reverse complement strand
TGAACAACACAATAGCCGTTGATAAACAACAGTCAAATTTGTTGTATTTTGCCCGCAGAGCTACGTGTTTTAACATTTCAGAAACCTAAAATTTTCCCTCATTTAAGAATGAACAATATGCTGGCTCCATGACATTTAGAAGTTATGACCTAATTTAGAAATTTAAGTCTTAACGTGTTCCATTTCAGTGCCATCTAAACGTAAAGAAAGGAAGTCTCTGAGGATCCTGTCTAAAACAGAAAAGCGTTTATATATCTTGTGGAAAAAAAATATCGATTGCATTAAGTGGACAATAAACAAGAAGAAAGAAAAAGATATACACCCGAAGGTGCCAGAGAGACCCAGAGAGGTACAGTCCTCAACTGCTGAACGAACGAGCCAGGAGTAGCCTAATGTTGGTATTTTAACATCATTTGAACATGTTTGAAAAAATAAACGAAGAAGGTATACAATGTTGGCTCTCTCTCTCTCTCTCTCTCTCTCTCTCTCTCTCTCTCTCTCTCTCTGGCAACTTAAACAGGGAGCGAAGCATGGGAAAGAAGACAGGTAGGTTCAAGGGACATAACCCTTTGTGGCGGAGATCAAAAATCGTATCCAATTACTTCCCTTTAGTTAACCAACTTTCGTTCACTTTAGCTTACAATTGCTTCAAGAGCGTTTCATTAGCTTCAATGAGCAGAGTAATACCCAGATGAACGAATGTATGCATGAGTGAATGAATGAATGAATGATGAATGAATGAATGAATGAATGAATGAATGTTTACATGCATACATACATATTTTTTCTCCCCCTTGTCCACCAGAACCGGTGGCGTGGGTGCTAGTCTTTAGGATCAAATGAGAACCACAATCCTGTGCAAAACACGCGCTAGATATTAGTACCCTCCACCCCCCCCCCCCCCCCCCCCCCCCCCCCCCCCCCCAACAACAACAAAAAAAAAAAAAAAAAACAAACAAACAAACAATCAAACAAAAAAAAAAAACAGCCACAGTGCCGAGAAGGCTGTTCACACTGTACAATTCTGACCATGCATGAATAAGATCTGAACTGAGACATTGCTAGAGAACGCTCCGGTCTGACAGCAATCATCAGCAAGACGGCACCAGTCAAGGACTCCCACTGGAACCTCAATGGAGAAGTGTTCACTGCCTTCCTACAGTAAGGACAAAGTGACGACTAAAACATCTCTCTCATTAGGCATTCAAATCCCCATTCCAACTTTTTATTTAAATCTCCGTGATGGCCTCCGTCCGTCAACAGAGAGGTCGGTGAGGTTGCCAAGAGCAGCAGGCATCACATCAAAGTCTTTTTCTTCCCCCCCCCCCCCCCCCCCCCCCCCCCCCCCCCACCAAGACCCCCCCCCCCCCCAAAAAAAAAAAAAAAAGAATTATCAGGGTTTACATGTGTGCTGAAAGAGGACAATGCACTGGAATTTTCAATACAACATTGGCACATTTGTCAGTCATACACATAATACGTATACAATTTTAACTTGACAACAAGCAAAAGTAATAAAAAAAACAACAATAATAATAATAATAATAATAATAATAATAATAATGTTGATGATAACAATAATGTTGGGAAGAAGAAGAAGAGAAGAAGAAGAAGAAGAAGAAGAAGAAGAACAACAAGATATGATAAAACATTAATGATGATGATGATAACAGAACAAAACAATAACAGTAATAACAATTGAACGCAAATCTCAAAGAATCGGGGCATTTCTAATGTTTGTAATATCCAATAGATCATGCCAGCTAGCACAGTGAAAAAAAAACCCAAACTCATTACCAATGATAATGATCAATCAATATCAAGCAAACACATGACAGAAAAGAACTTTAAATATATATGTGGACTACCTGGTTTGATTTTGACACTGGAGTACACACAATCTTTTTGTAAATTCCGTTTGAGAGCACCATTCTTGACCCATGAAATCTTTCACAAAAGAAAAAAAATGTGTTCATTCAAATAAAAACCATCGGATGATATGTAATGCAACACACACACACACACACACACACACACACACACACACACACACACACATATATATATATATATATATATATATATATATATATAACAGCTCAAAAATTACATTGATAGCCAGACACCCAACACCTACGAGTCCTTCCCAGAGGATCCACTTCAGGGTCACTGGCCTTAGATGAACATGTAGGCTTGTATTTTTGTTAGTGTTGTTGTTGTTGTGTTGTCCCATCTTCTGCGCCATCTCAGTGGCCTTGCACTCAAGCCGCTCATTCCGATCCCCCCCCCCCCCCCCCCCCCAGTGGCCTCCCCACACATCCACAACCACAGCCCGGTCTGGCACGCCGCAGCGCTCATGGCGCCGGCAATCCACAGGGAGCAGTCAATGTCAAGTCATCAAGTGGCCACCCACCGGAGGAGACACTGCACTGCTGCTGAGTCACTTCTGTGGTGTTCAGTGGCGCCTGATCCAATTTGCAGGACACCACCTACTAATCCC
>JADBJO010008148.1:65000-67500 GCA_016801955.1 Conus betulinus | reverse complement strand
TCTGAGATATCCATAAAGAAGAAAAACCGCTATGGGCCATTATAGCCGTTAGTAACGGCTATAACGGGCAAACTAAAAATCGGGCATCACCCGTAACCCTTAATGAACATACCTATAAATTTTCAGAAAGATCGACAATGTCCTTTCTGAAAGATTCCATAAAGGAGAAAAAAAAACCGTTATGGGCCGCTATAGCTGTTAGTAATGGCTATAACGGTAAACGAAAAAATCGGTACATTCGTTACCCATAGTGAACATACCTGCTAATTTTCACAAAGATCGGCCAAATACTTTCTGAGACATTCCATGAAGAAGAAAAATCGTAACAGGCCGTTACAGCTGTTAGTAATGGCTATAACGGTAAATAAACATCGGGCATCATCCGTAACCCATAGTGAACATACCTGCTAATTTTCACAAAGATCGGCAGCGTACTTTCTGAGATATTCCATAAAGAAGAAAAAAACCGTTACAGGCCGTTACAGCCGTTAGCAATGGCTATAACGGTAAACTAAAACATCGGGCATCATCCGTGACCCATAATGAACAAATTCTCAAAATCGTCTGCTGCTGAAGCACCTCTCTTTCAATTCCTAAACAGACTCTGTCAAATGCTGTCTTATGTGACTTTTCCAGGTTTTCCTGATCTCTCTTTGATGGACCGTCTTTACTCTGCCATGCTGCAGGATCTCTGACATACTTCTTACGGCAGGAAGGGCGATACTATGCTTCACAGGCAAACAGGTCAAACCTCTGATTCAGCACAACAGTTTCTCATCTTTTTTTTGTGCACAGCAACTTCAAGAACTGTGCTCCATCCTTCACGTTCAAACTTGGGTGTAGGTTAAGTTGACCAAGCATTCTGTGATTTTTTTTTTTTTTTTTTTTTTTTTTTTTTTTTTTTTTTTGCTTTCAACCCCTCTTTGTTTACACAATATGCAGTCTGGTCTGAAGAAACTGTTTCCACTGAGCCAGAAGAACGCGCAGGCTGTCTTAGCTCTAGAGATATTGTTTGTGACTCTGAAGATGATTCTAGTCTATCAAGGTTTTTGGTGAATCTTTGGTAACAGTCACGATGGTAGCCGTATTCAGGCCGTAAATCATCTGTAACGCAGTTGCAAGCCTCTGCCCTCCCATCCAATATGGAGATTCCAGTTAGCTGCAATAGCCTTTTCTTGCAAATGTCTTGAAGTTTTATCAGTCTGTTCTGAGATCCTTTGCAGTTAGAGAGGTGAACAAATGATCTCTTGTTAGAATCACTGAAATGAATGACACACACTTCACAACAGGGCTGTCTTCATGTTTTCGCTTTCTTGCCGCCATGTTCAGTTGACCATTACACCAGAGGATTCATTCACCTGCACACACACACACACACACACACACACACACACACACACACACACACACACACACACACACACACACACACACACACACACACACACACCAAAGAACATTAGCAATACAAATCAAACATTTTTTTTTGTTAAGATGTAAATGCATGCGATTTCCAAGTAGCAGTGCGATTATACAGTATATATGAAATGTAGAGAAAATTCATTATTTATTAAAGATAATCACAACATCTAGAACAGCGAATTGTATCATATTACTGTTGTATTTCACTACAGTATATTCATTTTATTTTACAGCGATGCCTGTTGCAAATAACAATTGTGTTCTGTTAAAAGCGTGTTGTATCGTTTTTGTTGAAATCGCACATTTAGGGGGTATAGGGAATATATTTAATTTTGCACCTATAAATAAACGGGACTAGGAAGCCCTAATTGGTCCTGAATGACCCAAAGGCATTGCTGTGTATACAAACAATCCCCCAAAGCCCTGTTTTTGATTATTTTCAATGTACTGCATTGAAAATAAGATGACATACAGTCCGTTTTGTAAAAATGACGGTTTCAGTTGATAGCGCACCCCTGAAGCCAAGATATACTTTATTGGACTATACAAACGGCTTTTTTTTTTTATAAAGGTGACAAGTCGTTGATTTAGTTACAAAAGTACAGAAACATGGATTTCGGATCATACACATGAGCTACATTTGACTGGAATTGATGATTGTGGTCAGCATACAAGGAGGGTACCCTTAAATCAAGGGCCATAACTCAGTCCAAATGAGTTATTTTCTTGGGAACAACCCGAAACGTGTTCAGTGGTCCCTAAGGTACATTGTGGATCCACTTAGGTTAAGTCTTGGGTGGGTGCATGGTGACCAGGGTCTGCTTGGCAACTAAGAGAGATGGACAGAGTCCATCAGGTCGGAGAGAGAAACGTGAAGAGACTCCAACTTTCCTTATGCAGTAGGTTTGCCTCTCTCTCTCTCTCTCTCTCTCTCTCTCTCTCTCTCTCTCTCTCTCTCTCTCTCTCTCTCTCTCTCTCTCTCTCTCCTTTTTTTACCATCTCTGTTTTTTGTTGTTGTCATTTCTCTTTCTTTTCGTCTCTTTCTTCTTCTTCCATCATTTTCTTTTCCTTCCTTTCT
>JADBJO010008148.1:52500-60000 GCA_016801955.1 Conus betulinus | reverse complement strand
TGCCGATAAAGACACTAAGTGTCGAAACGTCCTAACTTCTTTTCCACCTGTAAGTTGACATTTACCTTTTCTGCTGTTTCGCCTGATATATAACTCATTCGTTTGCAAGGTTTCTGTTTCTTTGCTTGTTCGTTTGTTTAACCGCGCGCGCGCGCACGCGCGTGTGTGTTGTATATGCGTGTGTGTGTGTGTGTGTGTGTGTGTGTGTGTGTGTGTGTGTGTGTGTGTGTGTGTGTGTGTGTGTGTGTGTGTGAAAAGGAAGATCTGTAAGAAAAGCCTTAATAACAAGCTCTCTAACGCTTTTGTTGTTGTGTTGTGTTGTTGTTGTTGTTATTGTCGTTGTTATTCCCTGTTGTTATTGTCGTTGTTCTTGCTGTCGTTATTGTTGTGTTGTTCTCCTTCTTCTTCTTCTTCTTCTTCTTCTTCTTCTTCTTCTTCTTCTTCTTCTTCTTCTTCTTCTTCTTCTCCTCCTCCTCCTTTTCTCTTCTTCTCGTTGTCTGCTCTCAGAGGTTTCTCATTCTAGCTGGTGTCAAGGGAATAATGTTGGATTACACTCATAGACAAACTGGTTGTGGAGGTGAATGTTTGCTTTTTTCTGGACTGTTTTCATTGTCAACAGATATAATGTATTCAGATTTCGCCACCACGGAACTTGAAAGGAAAGTCATGTACATCTCACAATACCTGATCTTGATTTTCTTGCGTATATATATATACTTTTTAAAAGGAAATGATCGTGCATAGTCTTGTATATCTTGTATATCCAGCCATTTTCTGACCCCCCCCCTTCTGATCCCCCCACCTCCCCCCCCTCTGACCCCCCCCTCCCCCCCCCCCCCCCCAGTATCCCCATTTAACATCTGTTCCCCCCCCCCCCCCCCCCCCCCCCCCCCACCCCCTCCCTCCTCTGAACGAAATCTTCCTTTCTTTCTTTTTCGTACTTTATTTTGAAGAACTGATGCTCTACAATAAATTCCGTTTTTGTTTATGTGAATTTGACGGATCGAACAAACTGCTTCAGGATTCCTTGTATCTTGATTCAGTTATGGAACACGTAGATGGTGAATTTGTGTGAACGGATGAAGTCGATGCAAACACACTTCAACCTAATGCAAGATGATGCAATACAACTGATTGTTAAATTTTCAACATTTTTTTTTGTATGTGGATTTAACTAGCTTCATGAATTCTGAGCCTGTCCAATGTTAGGTTGATTGGATGACGGATGGGTTGGCTGGCTCATTGGTCGGTTGCCTGAGTGGTTAGGGTTGGCAAGTTGCTTCAGTCAGAGAGCTATTACTTGCATGCAGCTAACACACTCTGTCCTTCTCTTTCAAACACACACTGCACTGTCGGATAGTGTTTAACACTCTCTGTGTGTGTGTGTGTGTGTGTGTGTGTGTGTGTGTGTGTGTGTGTGTGTGTGTGGTGTGTGTGTGTGTGTGAGAGAGAGAGAGAGAGAGAGAGAGAGAGAGAGAGAGAGAGAGAGAGAGTAAGGGGGGACAGTCAGTGAGAGAAATGTGAGAAATGAAATGAAAAGAAAGCCAATAAAAGGGTTTATCTGTACGTGAGCAGTTGTTTTATTCAACATCTTACCTGTAACGTTAAGGGCATGATCGAGAAAGAGATGAAATTTTCTAAACCATACTGTCTTTGATAAAAACCATTAGACATACACAAACAGAAGAAACAAGACTAGCTGTGTACAATATGTTCTTTTCTCTGGAATAAACTGTTTTTTTTTTAAATTTCAAAAATCTGCATGACTGGCATGCCTTAAACACTGCACTTTTCATCTTCTGGTCTTTTTGTGCACACCCCCACTAAGTAACTCGTGGTCTGTATGAATTTGTATCTTAAATGATCTCTTACACGCCAGTAAGGAACATACTTGTACCCCGATTCATTGAAATTTAGAGTTACGTGTGGCTTCGCAGAACTGGATATACCATTAAACAATGAGTACAATTCAAAACGTTTCTTTGGGTTGCATACGGTATAGCCAGTTCTGCAAATGACAATGTACAAGTCTTTGCCAACGTTACGATATAAACATTTGAACTTAATCAACACCCAAACTAAGCCAAACATGGCTTACTCAGGTATCGATCACACAAGAATATCTTTACATTAGGTATCGATTTGCGTTTTGCATCAAGGTGCAGAATTGTCAAATACCACCACCACCCCCCCCCCCCCCTATTTACGTTTATGCATCAAAGAACAGAGATAACTATTACTAGATGTCTGTTGGCTTCACCACCAATAAATACAAGAGAGAGAGAGAGAGAGAGAGAGAGAGAGAGAGAGGAGAGAGAGGAGAGAGAGAGAGAGAGAGAGAGAGAGAGAGATACAGGCAGATATATAGGGAGGAGGAAGGATTCAGACCAGACCCGAAATATCTGGAATGGAGTGGGCTGTTTTTCTTCCAATCCCACGTGTTTTCCTAGAAACAAGGCGGCAGTTAAGGAAAACATAAAAAACCGATCCACCAGCAGTTCACAAGCTGGCGGAATGCTCGTCCACACGCATCAGACGCATTGAAAAAACAAAAAAAGCTTCCAATCTTCTGGCTTCCCTTCGTGGCTTCTTTCGTTCGGCATATTTTCATGGTACAGTTGTTTTTTTTTTTTTTTTTTGTTAGTTTTTTTTTTTTTTTAGTCAGTTTGCTTGTTTGCCTGTTGTTTTGTTTTTGTTTCGGTCGGTCAGTCAGTTGTGTTTTCTTCTCTTTTTTTTTCTCTCTCGCTTACTTTTTATTTCTGTCATTCTTTTTTTTTCACGTTTTGTGTTCCCTTTTCTTCGTTAGAGTCTTGAGTTTTGCTTTCTTTTCATTACTTTTATTTCTATATCACCTCCCCCCCCCCCCCCCCCCCCCCCCTTTTTATTATGTGTTCTTTTCTTTTTGTTATTGTCTTCACTCTTCTTCCTTTACATTTTTTTTCCTCCTTTACGTTCCTTCATTAGCTTTCCTGCTTTCCCTCTTTCGCTTTTCTGTTTAATCTATCAACCAATCAAACACTCAATCAATCAATCAATCGTTGACCGATCGACCGATAGATCGATCAATCGATTGGTTGATAATTGATCGACCAGTCGATAGACTGATTCGATCGGTTGATCTACTTATGATTGAATGATTGATTGATTGGTCGATCGATCTATCGACTTCTTGATTAATTAACGAATCATTTTTTGTTGTTTTCGTGCCTTTTTTTTTGTCTGTCACATCGTCCGCCCTAATTTTGTCCTGGCTTCATTTTACGTCCTCGTCCGCATGTAATAAATTTTGTTACGTCTACATTTCATTTTTGTACTTTGTTCCTGTTTCCCCCTCTCCCCCTCCAACCCCATCCCGGTACACACACACACACACACACACACACACACACACACACACACACACACACACACACACACACACACACACACACGTATCCCCCCCACATCCACACACACAAACACACACCACACACACACACACACACACACACACACACACACGCACGCACGCACGCACGCACGCACGCACGCACGCACGCACGCACGCACCCCAACACACCACCCACCCTCCCACCCACCCATCCCCACACCCCCACACTCACACATGCGCACACACACATGGACACACACACACACACACACACACACACACACACACACACACACACACACACACACACACACAATTCATCACCTGTTGCAGTCATTTCACATTTATTACATAACCTTTCTTCTTTTGGAATAGCAAATCGACGATCTATTTCAATTGGCAATTTATGATTAGAACATCTAAATGTGATATGAGGGTAAATATAAGCATCTGGTAAGCGAGAAATACATTTCTCCTTAAAATCAGATTCATAAAATTTGTAGAAAAAAAAAAAAAACATTTACTGCTAGTTCCAATGTCATGTTGCCCCGCTTGAGAAAAAAAGAGCATTGCAACCTATTTTCGACATTCCTACATAACGTTTTGACGTCTGTAAAAGATTGATTGCTCCAAACACAGTCAAAACCAGATTGTACAAGTATGTTTTTAGTGAACATTAACCAGGGAGACACAGTTACACATATACACACACACATACACACGCGCGCGCGCCCGCACGCACACACAAATGTCTCAAAGGTCCATTTAGGGGGGTTCCAAATCAGCAGAAAAAAAAAAAATCTCACTCAGGGAAACTGGGTCCGTCAGTTTCGTGTGTCACCAGGACTCCAGTCACATTGCTTCTCTTTCGGTGTTCTGCCTGCGATCACATTCCCGCACGCAGCAGACACATAAACAAGTCTGGGGTCGCTGACAAATCATTGGCCAGAAAACAAAACCAAAACAAAATACAAACAAACGAACAAACAAACACAAACCAAAAAAAAAAAAAAAAACAAAAAAAAAAAAAAAAACAAACAGACATACAAAAACGACAGAAATATCTACAACTCAGACAACAGAAGAAATACCGTATCGCTACAGTTTAAATTGTTTAAGCATAATTTTCAATCTAATGGAAAAGAACGTATCGCTGGTCAGTTTCTTGTT
This sequence comes from Conus betulinus, assembly GCA_016801955.1. Taxonomy (NCBI): domain Eukaryota; kingdom Metazoa; phylum Mollusca; class Gastropoda; order Neogastropoda; family Conidae; genus Conus; species Conus betulinus. The sequence goes on along the minus strand of JADBJO010008148.1, from coordinate 55,460 downwards.
TAATCTCTTTTTTTAATCCTTCATCTCCAAAAGAATTCTCTCTCTCTCATCTCTCTCTCTCTCTCCTCCTCTCTCTCTCTCTCTCTCTCTCTCGGCTCTCTCTCTCTCTCTCTCTGGTGCTCCTCACGTACATATTAGAGGGCAGTTTGCTACTACTTGTCGTAGAGATGTGGAGCAGAACCCCGGTACCCAAGTCGGACAACATCGACAGAACAGTCTGAACAGCTCTGGGTGTGGGAACGAAGACAGACACGGACAGGTGGGGGTTCTTGGGCGGATGGGCATACAACTCCCTCTCAGCAACCGACGCTGGCGGACATCATGGGTATGTTGCAGTCCATGAACTCTGCAATGAACTGTAGATTGAGTGATCTGGAGAACAGTAGGAGAGAATGAGAAGAATGGTATATTGGTGTGAATTGTCTGAGAGAGGAAGTGGGACTCTTACGAAAAGAACATTTAGATCTGTCAAAGGAAAACTCGAATCTCTCTTGACGAAGGTTGAACTGCTGGAACAGAAAAAACCGACGATCTAGAATGTCGAGCTACGCGTAAGAATCTTGATTTCTATGGCATTAAGAGAGAGCAGAATGAAACGAATGCACAGTCTGAAAGAAAAGTACAGGACGTTCTCACAAGTGGACTAGAAATAAGCCGGGCATCAAGTTTGACCGTGTCCACAGATGATTCCAAGTCAGATTCCAGGGTCATTGTGTGGTGTTCCTCCTGTAAGGACAAGGTAAACATTAAAAAAAAAAAAACTAAAAGGCAGCAACATTTGTGTTGTGGAATATTCCTATTCTGCATCAGAGAGATCCCACTTAAAAGAAAAGCTAAAAGCAAATTTTGATGGGGAGACGGGCGTCCCATAGTTTTTGACCACCCGGTCATCGAGGGAAAGAGATATTTTCGTGACAACCACGATTGCCTCAGAGAAGGTAGATGCGAAGGTGGCTGGCCACTCCATAGAAACTGTCCACCACAAAAATGTCAGGGGTAGAGGAACCCAACTTTCTTCAGCACCCATGGAATGGCCCTGCCACTGGTGCCAGCGACACGCCTGAGCACAGTTCGGCGGATGACAGCAGCCGTACTGAACTGCAGGACGTAGGCACGTGAACAGACAAGAAAAGCATGAGGCGTGCCTCTGTTGAGAACAAACCTTTTCCGTTTTTACTTTGGAACATGAACGGTTTGTTTTCAATGCTTCTTGTTCCTAACTTCCTTTCATTTGTCTATGAATTTGATTTTGTCATCTTAAATGAGGCTTCATGGGAGAATGTAAATGTGATGCATTTTTTTTTTTTTTAGGATACACAGTATTTTACAAGTCAGCTGTGAAATTTTTCACAGCACGGCAGACGATCAGGAGGAGTGACTTGCTTCATAAAGGACGAATTCTGTGCCTTTGTCACAACTGAAACTTGTTACCCCAATGTTTGTGTATGTTTGCTTGATAGGAAATCGTTTGGATTGGACAAAGCTAATCTCTATTTTTGCTTGCATGTTCTTCCTGAGGTTTCTCCTGTTCATGCACATTTTTGATGTTGATAACAGAATTTCTTTGCTTGAAGAGTGCCTGTCTGACTGTTATCACATCAAACATATGTAGTTTCAAACGGCGCTTTGAATAGTAGAACCTCAAATGTGTCTCAAGATCGTTCCATTAAATATGTTTTTGATAAGCAGTGCATAAACATTTCTCGGAACTCTCAAGATCGTATTCCGGATAATTAAGCAAAGCTGTTATTAAACGTTTCACAGTGCTTTAGATATGGTTATGTTAAATGGTATTTGTCAGGGTGAACTTGACGGTTGCTTTACATATATTTCAGATGCTGGTTGCAGTGTTGCTGATTAGTTTATACTTTCAAATTAACTTCTCTATATTGTTATGAACTCATGTAGCCTACATCTTTCCTAGCGCATTGACTCTGACCATATGCCTGTTACATTTCATGTTGAATTTCCTAATGAAAATAATGCTTACGTTAACAAACAAGAGCGAAACATTATCATAGAAAATATAGCTTGGAATGATGGCTTCGCTGATTTGTTCCGTAAGCCATTAAGTAGTGATGAAATTCATATAAAAATCAATAAGACAATGAGTTTGATAGATAGTAATATATAATGATGCCCTTTAAATATTTGTTGTATATTTATTAACTGTTTAAAGGAAAGAGAGAAAGTGGGACTCTTACGAAAAGAACATTTAGATCTGTCAAAGGAAAACTCGAATCTCTTGACGAAGGTTGAACTGCTGGAACAGAAAAAAACCGACGATCTAGAATGTCGAGCTACGCGTAAGAATCTTGATTTCTATGGCATTACGAGAGAGCAGAAATGAAACGAATGCACAGTCTGAAAGAAAAGTACAGGACGTTCTCACAAGTGGACTAGAAATAAGTCGGGGCATCAAGTTTTGACCGTGTCCACAGATGATTCCAAGTCAGATTCCAGGGGCATTGTGTGGTGTTCCTCCTGTAAGGACAAGGTAAACATTAAAAAAAAACAACTAAAAGGCAGCAACATTTGTGTTTGTGAATATTCCTATTCTGCATCAGAGAGATCCCACTTAAAAGAAAAGCTAAAAGCAAATTTTGATGGGGAGAGGGGGCGTCCATATAGTTTTGACCACCCGGTCATCGAGGGAAAGAGATATTTACGTGACAACCACGATTGCCTCAGAGAAGGTAGATGCGAAGGTGGCTGGCCACTCCATAGAAACTGTCCACCACAAAACGTCAGGGGTAGAGGAACCCAACTTTCTTCAGCACCCATGAAATGGCCCTGCCACTGGTGCCAGCGACACGCCTGGGCACAGTTCGGCGGATGACAGCAGCCATACTGAACTGCAGGACGTAGGCACGTGAACAGACAAGAAAAGCATGAGGCGTGCCTCTGTTGAGAACAAACCTTTTCCGTTTTTACTTTGGAACATGAACGGTTTGTTTTCA
>JADBJO010008148.1:37500-40000 GCA_016801955.1 Conus betulinus | reverse complement strand
CGGGCATTTTTTTCCACGGACACACTCACACACACACACACACACACACACACACACACTCACACACACACACACACACACACACACACACACACACACACACACACACACACACACACACACACACACACACACACACACACAAGCACACACGCACGCATAGGCACACACACGCACGCACGCACGCAGGCACACACACACACACACACACACACACACACACACACACACACACACACACACACACACACACACACACGCACGCACACACGCACACACACACACACACACGTACCTTGATTGACAGAAAGAGCTGTGTGGTTTTGCTAACTCTCATAATCCTAACAGCTCTGGAATCAGTTTCCGGATTCCAAGTCCACCTCTCCGATCGCCCAAGTGAACATGCACACAAAAAGAGGATGAGGATGAGGAGAGAGGAAGGATTTTCCGGACGGGAGAGAAAAAGTAAAGGGGAGAGGAATGAAAAGGAGGTGGAGGGAGACGGGGTCAAATACTAGTAGATCTGCACATTCTCTGACATCGGGGAACACACACACACACACACACACACACACACACACACACACACACACACACACTCAAACACACACACACACACACACACACACACACACACACACACACACACACACACACACACACACAACACACACACACACACACACACACACACACACACACACACACACACACACACGCACACACACAAATTCTGCCCCAAATCTTAACAACGAGGGACAGCCCAGGACTCGAACTCACAGCCCTAAAAACAAAAAAAACTCAAATGAATACTCGGCTGCCTACAGAATAATGTGGCAGGAGTCAGGATTAATTGCATGGACATTCGCACGCCGACCAGCTCTGCTTTAATTGTGTAGGAACATCTTCTGCACGAAACAAGATTGTGAGAGATATGATTGGCTGCGTGGAAACACACGCACTTGATTAATTTTTTTTTTTTACCATTTGCCAGAATTATAAAAGAGCTGAACGACAGGAAACAAAGCGACGGAAGAGGAGGGCAAAAAGGGAGAAAAGAGGGAAAGACGGAAATGAAACAAGAAAGCGTGAAAGAGAAAAGGGGGGTCAAGAAACAGATAAGTCGACGGAAAGAGTGGAACAAAGAAAGAAACAAAGTCGACAACGGGAGGAAAAGGAAACGAAAACAAGGGCGAATGAAGAGAGAGAACAATCAGATTCAACACGTCAACAACGGCCGGAAAAAAAAAACAGAGTCCCCCCCCCACACACACACACACATGCGAGCGCGCGCACACAGTACTCTTTTTGAACTGAGGAAGGGAAATGATCAATCAATCTAGAACAAAATGAACAATGAATACACAGTTGCAAAACAGAATGTTCCTTTTACATGTAAAAAAAAAATCAAAAACCATGGAAAACATCTAATACAGCCATATCCACACACAGAGGAAAGAGAGGGAACAGAGGGCAAAAAGACCATGAAAGGAGAGCAGAACAGAGAACAGAAAAGGAGGCTACCATAAAGCTATACATTATTTCAATGTCCCAAATCCCCCTTCAAGCACATGTTGCAACGTGATAGTAAGCTTTAGTGGCAAATACTATAAGTTGTTAAATAACCTATAAAAGTATCATCCTTGTCTTCTGTCTGGAAAGAAGCTATTGAGATAGCCTACGTGTGTTCACACGCGCATACTTACATATCACACACACACACACACACACACACACACACACACACACACACACACACACACACACAGAGAGAGAGAGAGAGAGAGAGAGAGAGAGAGAGAGAGAGAGAGAGAGAGAGAGAGAGAGAGAGAGAGAGAGTATTCACTCCACGATGAAGGAAGAGAAATGGATAGACTGTAGAGTGACTTTACTAGTATGGTGAAAGAAAAAAAACAAAGAAAGAACTGAAAGAAACAAAAAAATCGACAAGCTTGTTGAGAACAAACTTTACAATTTGGATGGCAACATTTCTTTCACAGCATTGCCCACGGCCCAAGGACGTTTTGAGACATGGACAGACTGCGGAAAAAGCTGTCAAGAGAGTAGTGAGAGACCAGCTGGGTAATGAAGATGAAGTCGACTTTGAGCAAGCTCTGAGAAGGGCGCCACATCCCACTATCGCCTGCTTCAGTAACATCAAAACCAAGGAGAGAATTCTGGTCGGGCGCTGAACAGATGCTCTGCTGATTTTATTTCCGAGCACTTCACCCCCAGGGTGAGGGACCAGCGACGCAAACTGCTGTCTGTCGTGAAGGAAAAGAAGAAAGCCAACAAGAGAGACTTCCTCCGCTTCGACGCCCTCGTCATCGAAGGTCAGTCCTTCTTATATGACTCGGCAACCAGTAGTCTGGTGGAACGACAGAACAGGGAGAAAGAGGCATGCCGGTGTCATCAGAATACGGACACGAAAGGGCACGATCTGTTAGAAGTCCCGTTTCTACTCCTGGGTCATCGACTGCTGGCATACCCACAAATCAGT
>JADBJO010008148.1:27500-32500 GCA_016801955.1 Conus betulinus | reverse complement strand
TACAGGTAATTTGCAACGTTTTTTTGTATTATATTTTCTTTTTTTTTTGATATTAGCAATGCTAAACAAAAAATAGATGGTCTACTATAAAATGCTGATGGAAAAAAAATTACTTCTTAATCCATTTAACAGTGGATAGATAAACACAAAATGAATTTCGTCCTCTATTGCTGATGTACATAAGCGATACATGGCAGCTTCATTTCCGCCGTTGATGGATCCCTGGAAGTGCCTAGTAATGCCAGACGCGCCAAATCTAAACTTGGTTAATGCAGTTCTTATAAACTACACAAGGACAATGAACGTCTGATTCAATCCAATAACTGACTTTACAATGAATCTGTACAATGAGAGAGAGAGAGAGAGAGAGAGAGAGAGAGAGAGAGAGAGAGCAGTCTATGTCTGTCGTTTAAAGTGTTCACGGGACTGATTGGGATTTTTGCTCCACTCCCAACTTGAAATTGAAGGCATTTAGGTCCAGCTTTTCTTGTCACTTCTATCCCTGCGTGTCTTCAGTCCTGTGTCACCCTTTGTGCCATTCAAGGTTGTGGGATAGGTTTTTTTTTTTTTTTTTTTACATATTTGACCATGCCATCTAATTTACAATTCGGAATTTTTAACCTTCTTTACCTGGTTTTGCTTGTTTTCTGGAGACACTTATCACGTAGGCTAGGGGATCTACTCGATTTCAAGAGCTTCCTTTTTGCTTAAACGGACATAGTTTTCACTCAGGATGTTACCGTCATCCATCTGCAAATCTAAAGAGCTTTCCACAAAACGAAACGGCCGTCTCGCTTATTGACCCCCGCTCATCCTCCTCCCTCTTTTGGAAATATAGCAAAACTATGAAAGCGAAATATTTCTTCTCACACACTCTCGTCCCTATAAAGCGTAAGTCCGTCGTTTAGGCTGTGTATTCTCAGCGAGACGGATTTTGATGTTTGCGCTATTCCCTAACCGAAAAACAAAGGCGACTAGCCCTAGGTTTTATGCCTGTGACAGTTGTGTGTGTGTGTGTGTGTGTGTGTGTTTGTTTTTAAACTCCGGCGGCTCTGGCGTTGATTTAATGATTTCTAGTCTACGACTCTAATCCAGTCCTCCGCGTGACTATGCACACACAGAGCGGATGAGCAGAGAAGAAAGTTGTAAAGAGGGCTCTGGGAAGAGGGGTGGAAAGAAAAGAGTTGGATGGAAACAGGGTCGGATACCAGTGAGTGTGCACATACGCTGACGTGGGAGATCGTGCGAACGAGCATCTCACCATCCAGAGGCAGTCCAGGGCTCGAACTCATGACCCTAGCCCCCCCTCCCCCCCCCCCCCCCCCCAAAAAAAAAAAAAAGAAAAGAAAGAAGTCCAACTGACTGAAGTAATCGGCAGCCTAGAGAAAAATGTGACGGGAGTCGGGATTAAGTGCGTGAAAAATTAGCACGCCGACCAGCTCTGCTGTGATCTCGTCAGGACGTCATCTGCACGCGACAAGATCGTGAGTTAAATTGGCCACGTGGAAACACACGCACTTGATTCATTTTATCATTTGCTTGGAATGCAGAGGAGCTTGAAAGACAAATGATGAAGAAACAAAGACGGGAAGGACGAAAATGAAATGAGAAAGCATGAAAGGGGAAAAGAGGTCAAGAACGGATAAAATGGAAAGAGCGAAACAGAGTTGACACCGGGAGAAAGAGCGAAACAATGGAAAAAAAAAAAAACAAAGTCGTCAACGGGAGGAAAAATGAAACCAAAGGCGACTGAAGAGAGAGAACAATCTGATTCAACACGTGAACGAAAAAATCCATGGGACATTCTTTTTTTTTCTTCTTTTTCTTCTTTCTAGAAGGAACTGATATAATCAATCAGTCTAAAAATGAATATCGTGGATACAAAGTGACGAGAAACAATTGTCTGATTCTTTACGTGCCATAGTTTGAAAATCATGTAAACTATATAATATATCTATGCACACATATAGAGGAAAGGGGAAGAAGATCACAAGAGACATTAGAAGGGAGACAAAGGAAGGCCACTAGAATAGCTATTTACATGTGGTGATACGTTTCAATGTCTCAATTCCCTTGTCAAGCACATGTTATATTTCAAAGTGCCAGGAAGTTTGAGAAGTAAATTTGTATGTAGATCAGGAATCAACGTACAACGCAATATTAAAAACTGCAGTACAAGCGGAGGACGCAACTTTCAAATACGTTAAGACTGCAAATGATTCTGGTATTATACGGGGGAAAAAACTCTTTCCAGAGCGAAAGATTATTTTTGCACTTTTAATGCAGGAATAACGAGCGGCGCTCTTCTTTTGTGCAGTTCAGATACATGCAAGAAGTTCAGGTGACTGGGATGTTAACCGTTCAATCTGACTGCATATCTCAGTAACAGGCAGATAAAATCAACGTTAGATTTTGCTTGAATTTGTTCCTATGACGCACCATTGGCAAAGTGTTTTGTCATATGTATATTTTATTCCCAAAGACCTTTTTACGAATCGAATACAGGCCATGTAAACTGCATTATATTTCATTTCTTTTTACATTTTTTTCAGGGTCAGTGTAGATCTCATCTTGTTCTGAGTGTGGTTCTGGAAGGTTTCGTCTGGAATATTTTGACACAGTTTATTTTCATTCACCACAAAAAAATTTTGCTTTTTTCGAAAAACATTAATAGCAAAAGCATGCAATGCGACACCGAGGTTTGTTTTATTCATTTTACCTCCCGGACTTTTGCTGAGAGAGTTTTTGAAGCAAAAAGTATTGGATTACAAATTGCGTTTAAGGGAGAAGATTTCAAAACTAAGACGTATTAATGTGTTGGCGTCCTGATTCCATGGCTACCAGTTTAGAATCTTTAGAAATATAGTCTTTTCATGGGTTCTAATTTTTTTTTCTATATGCAGTCTGCAGCTTAATTGTAGTCACTGTTGATAATGAAGATGTATCTTGTGTAATTTCAAAAGAGGCGATGTGTTTTGAGAGTGTTCCCCGTTCTTAAAAGTAGCACACATTATTTCTTAGCCATTCCGTTCAGTTTTCTGTCATGCATGTTGTGGGATTATGCAACAAAGTTTAACACAAGATTTAAACAGTGAAATGCTTCTTTAGTGAAATATCAGTCTGCAGTAAACTGTCATCTGTATAATACAAACAGTATTTAAGAGAGCCTTAGAAAATCTTAAATGAGAGAAAACAAAACCAGAACTGGACTGTACCTGCGCCACAGGATAAGAAGGTGAGCATACTTCGCCCATTTATCTTTCAGATAAAGAAAGATAGACTTTTCCATGTACACCAATAACTGAATGAGGCCGAAAAGCTGGTACTCCTACAGATAGAGATAGTAATATGACATTCATAGAGGATTAATATAGTTCTATCATGAAGTGTCCGAAATAGGATTTGCTACTAAAGTAATATCTACATTTCGTTCAAGGGGAAGTTGTTTACATTTCAGTTTGTCGTAAAGAATCAAACATAAAGCTTGGGCCAAACAATTTTCTGTAGAAGACGTCCATTATGTCCGCAGTTATTGCAAAATGTTCAGTGATTTATGAATATAAAGAATATGAAGCTTTTTGAGGTTCTCGAAGACTTTTCGCATGGCATCACCTCTCGCAAGTTTTATCTGATATGTCGTTTTCTTGTATACAGTATGACAGGACAACACACACACACACACACACACACACACACACACACACACACACACACAGAGAGAGAGAGAGAGAGAGAGAGAGAGAGAGAGAGAGAGAGAGAGAGAGAGAGAGAGAGAGAGAGAAAGATTCAGTTTCCTCTGGACATAGAAGCAGTAAAAAAATCTACCGACGACGCTCGAAGTACAATGGAACAGACAGAAAACGTTAAGAAAGAGAAAACGAAAACAAAGAAAGAAACATATGCAAAGAAAAGACAAAACAAAGAAACAAGAAAAAGAGGAGTGTAAGGAGAAAAAAAAAACAAAAAAAAAAACAAAAAAGCAAGAAATTCAGGCGAAATAATCTCCATGAAGACACAAAGGAACTCCATAAAAGGAAAGTTAGAAAGCAAAATCTAAAGTGAGAAATCGACAGAAGAGGAAAAGAAAATTGAAGAACAGAAGAAGGAAACAGGAGAAAACAGAAAAAAAAGGATGATGCAAATATATACATAAGCAAATAAGATAATAAAAAAGGAGCAGAACAAACCAGACAGGCCATTTGGCAATCCTACGCCCCAGTTTCCAGTCTCTCTAGGGGATGGAACCAGTGGGACGAGAAGAAATGAGAAGGAGACGTGATCGACACTGAAACCAACCAAATTGTTGGATGCAACTTTAGCTCCAGGTCACATCATTCAACACAAAAACTAGAACATTAAAAAAAAATCAGGGGAATGGAGTATGCGCTCTCTCTCTCTCTCTCTCTCTCTCTCTCTCTCTCTCTCTCTCTCTCTCTCTCTCTCTCTCTCTCTCTCTCCCTCTCTCTCGCTCTCTCTCTCTCTCCATCCCCCCTCTCTCTCTCTGCTTGTGCACCACACAAACATATGACTTTGTAAATTTCACGAAGTTGTTTTTGTTTTTCGTTATCGTGACTTCTGGTTCACCTTCAAAAGTAATTGCTGCAGTTGTCGGTTTCCTACGTTATGAGCTCTGAACATCGACTGAGCCCACATCACTACCACGTGACAAAAGCGGCACTGCAGGGCCTCCTTTGGTGGGTTTACCAATACAGCGATCAGCTGACCCTTAGACTGTCTTTATGTGAACCCCACTGGAAGGTTGATAAGGCCAACGGATTTGGATCTGGAACGGATTGTGCGCCAGGTAAGTGAGAATCAATCATTACAGAACCGGAAAACAACAAGAAACAGACATCAAGATGAAAAAGGTGATGGGGCATTCAACAATGCATTTTCAACGCATCTTGTTTTTTTGTCATGTACATTATTTCTTCATCGCAGATGTTTCATTGTCATTTTGTTTGGAAGCCAGAACGTAAGGTCACAAATATCTCATGATC
>JADBJO010008148.1:10000-15000 GCA_016801955.1 Conus betulinus | reverse complement strand
TCCATCACTGCCTTCTGGCACCCTGGCACCGAAATGAAGGAGCTAAGTTAGTTAGTTATTTCATCGTGTCGATGATGTTAGACTCTAGCATCAAAAACAGCAAAACTTTGTTAAAAAAAAATAAATAAATAAAATAAACGCAAATGCGTGTGTGTGCGTCAGCACTCCGAAGCATCTTTGATTCCAGACCTCTCCTGGTTTATCATCTGCTGCAGAAAAAGAATTCTGGAACCAGATTTACTATTTGAACTGTCGTGAAAAATACCAAATAAACTGTAACTTTGAGGCACCATTCCGAGCCAGGGACCGTCGTTTGAAGTCAACCAAAATTCGACGTAAGTTTTTTTTTCCTTTCTTTTCTTGTTTACAAATGTAATTTAACTGTCTTAAAAATTTGCATTTCTATACATGGAGCGCCTGCCGCCCTATCCCCTTTCTTCTCAAATGTTTTGTATGTCAAACACATGCAAAAATGAATACGTTATGGGAGTTGTAATAAGAAAGACCTTACGTGCCCATACCAAGGAGGAGAGACCAAACGCCAGACAAAAAAAAAATTATCAAGACAAAGCTGATCTTCTCAAACTTGAAGAACCTGAACAGACAAACAGAGCAAACAATTGGACAGACCATTGTTGAACAAACTGAACAAGAACAGACTAAACAGGAATCGATTCTACAAGTTAGTGAACATAGTTATCAACCTCAAGACCAACAGTTACGAAGGAGACAGACAGACAGAGAGAGAGAGAGAGAGAGAGAGAGACAGACAGACAGACAGACAGACAGACAGACAGACAACGACACAGAGAGAGAGAGAGAGGGTCAAAGTCAAAGTCAAAGTCAAGTCAAAAGAATTTAATTGTCAGGCCTCTGGCGCCCCATAACAATGAAAGTGGGCGAGCCAGATACACATTAGATTAATTACAAAATATCAAGACATTGGTTTCTCAAACTCAGCGCCTTATACACAGAGAATTATTCAAAATTACATTTTCATTTTCATTGGCAAGGACCAAAGAAAGTTTGAATAATGGTTGGTATCTGCAGTACTTATCAGGTATGAATTCATTCCTCAAATCGTTATATTTCGGGCATATGAAAAGAATATGAACTTCAGTTTCAAGAGCATTTAAAGAAAATGGACAATTGTTATTACGGTTGTTTAGTGACGATTTATATTGCAAGTAGCTGTGTTTTTAGGGAGGGAGACATACCAATTCGAAATCTTGCTAGACATTTTCGCAAATACGCATTTTTAAGCTTAAACAAATATACTTTGGGAGAAAATGTAGACCCAAAAATTGAGTATACATAAAAAAATTATGGGTCTCCAGTGCAGCATGCCAATCTTGTTTAAATGAGACAATAAGTCTAAGTTTAAATTCTGAGAGAAATAATTTTACGCTTCCCACACCTTGTGCTTCCCAAATTATTCCATAGCCAAATTATATAAAATATCTCTAACACGACAAGCCCATGTGACATAATTCTGATTTTGCAATGATAATAACATGTTGTAAGCTTATATATATATATATATATATATATATATATATATATAGAGAGAGAGAGAGAGAGAGAGAGAGAGAGAGAGAGAGAGAGACTCTTCCATAGCAACAAGTCGTAGCCAACAACGTATGCATCGTAAACAGTGTTTACATAAGGAGGATGCCTACCAGTTTCTCCCATATATCAGTTGCCTTGGTGACTTTGGCTAACCCCCATAAACCGTTTTAGGGCACATAGATGAATTCTTTCGATAGGCTCTTGGTCAATTGATAGTCCCCAAATTTCTGATGCATATGTCAGTATTGGCTGTATTTGGCAATCGATCATCTTGAAAAAAAAAAAAAAACCTGTGGTGAATGTTTCATCTACAGTCCCGAGAACTTTGACTATAGCTAAGATGCCTTTTCTAGCGCGATGTGCAAGGTCATTAAGTGTGTGAGAAAAGGTAAGCCTTGTTGAAAGATAAATACCCAGGTATTTATACATATTGACAATAACTAGTTCTTCTCCATCAAAAGACCATTTGTCAAATAAAGACAAGTACTCTCCATTTCGGAAAACAACCACATTAGATTTTTTCTAAATTAACAGATAAATCGAGTCTTTTTTTGCTGTCGTACTTAAGATGTTCAGCTGGTTTTGGAGACCAATAACACACTATCAGAAAATAATACATCATCTGCAAAAACTAAGATGAGCAATTCAACAAAAATTTCCCGCATGGGAAGTCTACTGATTGCAAACCATTCAATATCAACAGATTGAATTCCTGACAAATGTTAATAAGAAACTTTCCAAAAGCATTAACCACGGAGTCATTAGAACATCTTTTGTTATCGTCATCTTTCTCATGCCCTTCATCTTCAATTCTCATTTCATACATCACTTCAACATGCTCATGTTTTGAGCATTTGAACAGCCTGTTCTAGAATTTAGGTCACCACAAATATAATTAAGGAATATCTCCATAATCTCTGACTAAGTCAAGCAACAAATCTTCAAGTGACAAAAACACCATTATAAATTTCAGTTTCCTCATAGTAAGGTGAATTCTCTGGAGGTATATACATTCCAACCAACAAGCAGTCTGTAGACACTCTAAACAGCTTGTGTGAAAGTTTTAATACAATTACATTATTAGATTCCACTTCAACACTTTGTACATATTCAGTGAGTTCTTTACGAACAAAACATGACCCCACCTGACAGACGACCATGAACATTATCAGACACCTTCACACCCGGTGACACAAACGACAAATGAGATTTTACACATGAATTAGAAAATGACAAGAAATGTTTCAACAAGAAAACAAAAATCATACTGACAGACAAATGATGATAAATCAAGTTCATTCATGATTGAATGTAAACCTTCAACATTGTAAGTAACAAATGACAAAAAACGATTCTGTACATTTTTCATTGACTCTGTTAGAGTTAAGAACGCATTCATGACTGTTTTCTGCATGTAATGTAATATCCACTTGATCTGGGCCTTTGACTCTGTTAGAGTTAAGAACGCATTCATGACTGTTTTCTGCATGTAATGTAACATCAACTTGATCTGGGCCTTTGACTCTGTTAGAGTTAAGAACGCATTCATGACTGTTTTCTGCATGTAATGTAATATCCACTTGATCTGGGCCTTTGACTCTGTTAGAGTTAAGAACGCATTCATGACTGTTTTCTGCATGTAATGTAATATCAACTTGATCTGGGCCTTTGACTCTGTTAGAGTTAAGAACGCATTCATGACTGTTTTCTGCACGTAATGTAACATCAACTTGATCTGGGCCATGGCCTAACCGCTATTTATTCTGACTGGTTTTCTCCCTATTGATTCGTTCAGAATCCTTGTTCTGAGCAGATCTGGCATGATCCAAGTTCCAGTCATGAGAGAGAGAGAGAGAGAGAGAGAGAGAGAGAGAGAGAGAGAGAGAGAGAGAGAGAGAGAGAGAGAGAGAGAGAGAGAACCTGCCAAACCCTACTTGACAATTGACATCGATTGCCATCGAATCAAAGGAACACCACCTATGTCCTCCGATACCCATCGAATGTCAGGGACACCATCCCTATCTGTCAACACAGTTTTGCACCAATGTAGCAATCGCAAGACGAGTCACGACTACTAAAGAATGCAAGCGACACTCCTTCGTGCATCTTGCGCCTTGCTGTCAATAGTTCACTCCCCCACAATGATGATTCCATCTACGGAGATGAAGTTATTAGACATCAAAGTTTTCACTGGTTCCCCTTTCCTCAGAACTGGTAAGAGAGACAGGAAAAGAAGCCAGCCTCGCTTTATAAAAAAAAAAAAAAAAAAAGAAGAAAAAACGAGCGAGATCATTTCTGAAAACAGGGTTGCCAAGTTTTGCTCCTATCTCCTATTCGACTACTGGTTCCACGCTATTCTAGTATATCAGCCAGTAAATCATACAGAAGTGATTTACTGACTTTCTATCAAATTAAATAAGTAGGTAAATACTGATTTCGTAATATATGTGTGTGCTTGATCACAAAAGCGTTTTTCCCTTTTTTGTCTAACGTGATCCATTGTTTCATATCCCTACCTGCCGCGCCCTTCTCTCTCTCTCTCTCTCTCTCTCTCTCTCTCTCTCTCTCTCTCTCTCTCCTCTCTCTCTCTCTCTCTCTCTCTCTCTCTCTCTCATTTTTGAATGATCTGAGGAGTCAATCAATTGATCAAAAATATTCTAAGCATCCTTCTTTATTTCGATTTTCATTACTCATGGCGTCCACAGACGAAGCCACACCAAAACGTTTAGCTGTTTTCTTTTACGAGGCACTTAGGATTAGAGGTACATTATGCAGTTAAGAATTAATTCCTTTGTACTGTTAGATATTTAGTTAGCCGATTACCTGTTGCACTTTGAAGGGTATTTGATTGACTTGTTCCTGTTTCTTTTTCGAAAAGATTTGTTCACATTACCCCCTTTATTATGGGCTAGGGCCTATATGAATAAAACATCCGTATCCGTATCCGTATCCGTCTCTCTCTCTCTCTCTCTCTCTCTCTCTCTCTCTCTCTCTCTCTCTCTCTCTCTCTCTCTCACACGCACACTCTAACACACACACACGCACACACTCACACACACGTACGCACGCACGCACGCACACACACACACACACACACACACACACACACACACACACACACACACACACACACACACTGTTACTAGAATGCTTTGTCGAGGGTTTTGTTTTGGCAGTGAATGTGATGACTGTTTAAAGCATTTATTACCAAGGTAAAATGCGTTGGACATAATACGAATCTTGATGGCAACAAGAAGAAATAAAGTCGGCCAAAGACACGCCCGAGAACAATGAGAAGAAAACAATACTCAATGTTTCCGAACGCGTATCTGAGAGACTGTAAATTTTACCCCCCGCTTAGTCGGCACAGGAGGAAATGTTGCCCAAATTCAGGATGATAATGGCACCATCATCAATTGGCACAGGGGGTA
>JADBJO010008148.1:0-5000 GCA_016801955.1 Conus betulinus | reverse complement strand
GGGGGGGGGGGGGGGGGGGTTGGTCTCCAACCACAAGGCGTCTGGGTTTTTATTATGGTTCTTATGTGTAGTGTGCTGACTCTCTCATTCTGTCGTATTTACCGCTCATACACTAAAAGGACACGACTTTAATCAACAACTTAACGACAACAAAAACTCACTATAGCTCTAATGAGATTAAGTACGCACTGTGTGTGTTTGTGTGTGTGTGTGTGTGTGTGGTGTGTGTGTGTGTGTGTGTGTGTGTGTGTGCGTGCGTGCGTGCGAGTGCGTGCGTGCGTGCGTGCGTGCGTGCGTGCGCGTGTGTGTGTGCGTGTGTGTGTGTCTGTGTCTGTGTCTGTGTGTGTGTGCGCGTGTGCGTGCGTATTGTGTGTAGATTAAAATTATTTAGGTGCGTGGCACCAAACAGACAGAGAGAGAGAGAGAGAGAGAGAGAGAGAGAGAGAGGAGAGAGAGAGAGAGAGAGGAGAGAGAGAGAGAGAGAGAGAGAGTAATAAGCAATCATATACAGCAAACAGATGTATGCTTATGTTATATCCAGCAAACAAAATACATGCTAAATTGCTTGAATGTTGTTACGAGTGAATCAAAGCAAATAACATAAAAGACAACTCGCAAAAATAAGTATAACATCAAAATCAAACTAAAGTCAAGGGAGTTACACATTGGCATGTGAAATTAAGCAGACAAAAACATTTAAGACAGCAATTCAATTACAAGAGTGCAGCTTTACTTCTTATTTAAATGCGTATATCTAGTCTTAAATGCATAAATATATACATTGCTAAATTTCTTAAGAGCATGACGTCTTCAGATTGTAACATTCGAGCTAAGCATTCTTCATTAATGAATGTATGTTGGTAATACTTTGACAAATATTTTTCTCTTAGAAATGTATATGTTTGACATTCTAACAAAAAATGAAGTTCACTTTCTATCCTATTACAAAACGGGCATTTCTTTGATTTTTCATTATATCTGTTATTTATATTCAGATCACACATTCCCAGTCTTAATCTAGTTAAAGCATAACGAAATTTACTAATAGTGATAGCTGACAAGTAATTTTCTAATTGGAAGGATGATTTGAAAGACATATATGTGCTAAAACGTTCACTTTGAGAAAGTTTGAATGCCAGTCTTGCATGTAACAATCGATCATTCTCTGCTTTAATTCTTTAAGAAAAATAGTTTCATTCCCAACCCCTCCATTGATCCAAACATCTGAAAAACCAAAAGTATCAAGACATGTTTTAACAGATATAGACCAGTTATGACAATTAGAGTGACCATGGGTAAATTCGGGGATCTTATTCAAGATCATAGATGTGCCTGTTTAGGAAATCTATGGATAGGCATACTTCAGAGTTTAAACTAATATTTTATTGACTTTAGAGCAGTATCAATATACAAAGGGTATCGGCCTGTTTCTCCATATATCATTGTATGTGGACTTTTGCGACTAACACCTAACAAGCGCTTACATGCGAACAAATGAACTGATTCAATCGACTGAAATTTTTGTCAATCCCCAGAGCTCCCCTGCGTACAGTAAACATTGGCTTTATTTGTGGATCAAAAAGGTTTGAAAAATATTGACAAATTCATGTTTCCTAGAGCCCACATTGTTTTGAAAATTTCTGCGACTTTACGTTTTGCTCGTCTAACGTATTCATCCAATGTAATATCAAAACCCATTCTAGTGCTAAGAGTAAAACCAAGATATTTGTAGCTATTAACTACTTCCACTTCTCTCCCTTTGTAGTACCAACATTCAGTTTTAGACAAATGACCCCTTTTTTCTGAAAACAATATTTTTAGTTTTATCCATTCACTGTTAGATTTAAAATGTCAGATGCTCCCTGTAAATTGTTTAACTGATTTTGGAGCCCACTGGGTATAGAAGAAAAAAAAAAACAATGTCATCAGCGAATAAAAAAAGGAATATTTCCTGTAATCCGGGTAAAAACTGAAATCCATGTTTACTGTTCTTTGTTACATTTTCAGCTACCTCAGATATTAATAAAGAAAACAATAAAGGTGAAATTAAACAGCCTTGTTTCACTCCCGAGGGACACTCAAAGAAATCGGACACTTCTGGGCCCCAACTCTGGACAGAACTGCACATGCCTTTTAACATTCTGATCATTTTTGAGGAAGCTTGATCCTTTTGGAGTATTTTCCAAAGCATGTCTCTATCTACTGTGCCAAAGGCTTTTAGGTAATCTATGAAAGCTACGTAACATTTTCTACTTTTATGTCCATACAAATAAGATTTTATCATTGAAACGAGTGTAAATATATGGTCTACAGTAGAGTATTGTCTGCGAAAGCCAGCTTGTTCTTCACATATTTTGCCTTCTTTTTTTCTGCCCATTTATACAGTCTCTCGTTTATTACTGATGTAAAGGCCTTACTAACTGCACTAAGTAAAGAAATGCCTGCAGAATTTTCAGGATTAGGAGCATCGCCTTTCTTAAGTAGAGGAATAATAAATGATTTGGTCCATGATACAGGGACATAACCATTCTTGTATGTTTGGTTAAAATACTTTTGTCAGAAAGGGTGTTATAATGGGCTCGGCCGTTTTCAAATATTCGGCGCAGATATCATCTAATCCCGAAGCTTTCTTTTTATTTCAGTGTCCTTATTGCCTGGTGCACTTCACTGTCTGTTATCTCATCATCTAAATCGGGAATATAATCGTTTTCTTCGTGCTGGCTTCCGTCCTGCTCTATAGCTGAGTCGGCACGTGTCAACTCGCGATCTCCGGTGAAAAAAATCGTTTCAAAGTGTGCTTTCCACGTGCCAATTGGGATAGAGGGCCGATCCATTTTTTTTTTCTTTTACTGCTACGTACAGTTGACCAAAATTTATTAGAATCGTCTTTACTTCGGATTAAAGTTTCAAATACTTCTTTTCTGTAACTTATTCGCTTCTGCCTTAGAGTGTCTTGATAATCCGACCTTTTCCGTAAGTATGCACATTGATCCGTTGCGCGCGGAGTGCGTGTGCACTGAGCAAGCGCTCTACCGGCCACCCTCTTCTTATGTAAACAAACCGAGTCAAACCATTTCTTAGCTTGCCGCGCGCGTGCTGAAGGCCAGATCGTCTGTTGCACACATTGCCCAGCTTTTAAGAGAAGGCCCGTGAATTTTTCAACAGCCGAGTCCAATATCACATTCAATAACATCCATACTGTCATTTACAACCATCGTAGCTTCTTCTGATCTTAGGAAATCCAAAAGACATCAGCTTTTTTCCACCCTCCTTTATTTTTTGAAAAGGCTCTCGATTCATTTCTGCATTCCGTTTCTCATTACATTTAGTATTTAGATATAACACAACAGGCCTATGCGGGATTCCACCTATTTTCGACGTTAAGTCGCATAACTTCTGACAGTAAATCCACAGAGCACAGAACAAAATCAATCACGCTATTTCCGCGTTCAGATAAGAAAGTAAAATGACCTTTTTTGTCTCGTTCACACAAACCGTTGAAAGGCGTCAACCTAAACATAGAACATAAATCAATCAGGGCTTTTCCAAAACAATGAACAAACATTATCCATAGTATTTCTCACATAGCATTCCCCGCTCTCACGCACACTCTCCTCATCCATTTCAGTGGTCTCTAAATTCCAATCACCAATCCTGGCATTAAATCCCACCAGCGACTACAAGATGATCGTCTGCTTATATCTCTCTAAAATAAATAGCTCTAAATTTTCAAGATTGTTTTTTAAATTCCTTTTGTTTGTAGTATTAACTATTTACTGGATGATTGTAAATGCCAACAGACAGTACATCTCTGTCAAAAGTGAAGAGTTTTTTTTTTTACACACTTTGACACAAAACAATGTTATCCAACCCAGTTTCTACAATCTGAATGCAGTGTTCTAGTGATTTCTTTATAAGTAACACAGTACCTCCCTGATCTTCGGCCCATTTTTGACAACTTGACACCAGGACTATGTACAACAATAAAGTCTTTGAAGTGAATAGAAAAATCAAAATCCGGAAATGTATAAGTTTCAAGAAGACACAATATAAAAGAAGTAATGTAATTGATAAAGTCTGGATCTGTTAATTTAGAAATAAGTCCATCAACATTTCATGAAATGCAAGAAAGAGAATCACGTTTTATTTTATCATCGTTACGTGTGTTACGTCTATGCGTGTGAGCGTGTGTGTTGCAATGTCAGAGAGAATGTGGACCCGGGCCTCGGCCCTAATCTTCCTTTCTTTCTGTTTCGCGAGGAGGAAGAACGAGATGCATGTGTTTTACTGCCCATGTGTCCCGCAGGTTGGATTGCCGTTCATTCCCTTTCTGTCCTTTATCTCTGGTAGGGGGTGGAGGGGAGTGGGGAGGGGTAGATTGGGAGCGCGATGTGACTTTGGGGAATCCCCTTTGTCAGTCGCTGACACGGTCTTAGAAAACGAGGTAGAAGGCGTGGCATTCGGAGGAGGTACTGGGGTGGGGGTATTTCCTTGGAAGGCAGCTATCTGGCGATCCCTGGTGGTGGCAGGCCAGGAGGCGTGGCGTTCCGCCGGCTCAGGAGTTCGGTCCTTGGTGGGGCTTCACGTTGAGGTTTCACATGTAGTTTCCCTTGAGGAAGTACCCAATTTCCCCTCCTGTTTCAGTTGTCTCAGCTGTGCCGATTGCCTACGGCTCAAATCCTGTGAGACAGTCAGCTGATCTTGTTTCATGTTTGCTCGCGCGTCCTTGTTTGTCATCAGGCGCATGAGATCCCCCATCTTTGAAACTTGGCGATCATGGGGCGCGGTTGAGCACTGGCACCTCGGGGCTTTCCTAGTCTGTGTGCACGTTCTATAACGTCATCTAGCCACCCTGGACTCGGTATGTTACGTTCGTAGAATGTTCGTACGGCATCAGCACACGATTCTGGTCCCTCATCTTCTGACTCAGGGATCCGAAGAACTTCACGTTATTTCGCCTTGAGAAGCGTTCCAGAGTGTCAATTTCTTCTGCAGACAAG
>JADBJO010008147.1:75000-95000 GCA_016801955.1 Conus betulinus | reverse complement strand
CGGCATGCGGCAGGTCGCGCTAGCGGCAGCCGGCTTCGTCCTCCTCCTCCTTCCTCCCCTTCCCCCTCCTCCGTCCTCCCTCCCTCCCCGCAGCGACACGGACGGGGGGGGACAAGCTTTGGAGGGGCCGAGGGAAGGGGGTGGTGGGTGGGTGGGGGGGGAGGGAGTGAGAACAAGGGGTGGAGGGAGTGACTGACGACTGACCAGCTAGCTAGCTAGAGGCAGCCCGCCAAGCCGGGAACGGAAAGCCAGAGTCCAGTGTCCGCCAGGCGGCTCCAGGGCTGTGTGCCAGACGTGACTCTCTCGGGCTCTCTCTCTCTCTCTCTCTCTCTCTCTCTCTCTCTCTCTTATGCACGGGCCGCAAACTCGCCCGCCCAAACCCTCGCCGACGCGCGGCAGGAAGAAAAAGGGCGCACGGGCTAAGAGAGGGTGGGTGGACAGGGAGGTGAAAGGGGGAGGGGGGTGACGGTGACAGGAGGGGGGGGGAGAGAGAGGGAAGGGGGTGGATATCAGGAATCTTTCACAGACATCCCTCCCTGGCCGAGGAAAGACAGGGACTGGGAGAGTAATGAGAGAGAGAGAGAGAGAGAGAGAGAGAGAGAGAGAGAGGGGGGGTTAGGTTAGAGGGGAAGGATAACTGTTGGGACACAGGAAGACAGGAGTGGGGTGGGTGAGGGATGTCGCAGTGAGGGGGTGGTGGCGAGAGGGAGTTGTAGTGTGGGGTGAGGTGATGGGGGAAGCGGGTGAGGGGAGAGGGGGTAAAGACCCGCGGGATGCCAGACTCAGGGCAAGCAGGCGAGGTGGGGGAGGAGGAGGAGGAGGAGGAGGAGGACAAGGAAGAGGAGACCTCGGTGATGTTGCTGGAGAAAGGGATCGATGAATGGAGAAAGGAGGGAAAACCATTGCACTGGGGACCCCCACTACCACCTCCCTCTTCTAACCTCCCCTCCATCCCCTCCACCACCACCACCAGCCCTCTCCCTCCCCATGTTCTTCCACACCCTCCTATCCTCTACCACCCCCCACCCCCCTCCATCTCACAAGTCGCACACACACACACACACACACACACACACACACGCTCACATGTGCGTGCGCACATACGCACACACGCACGCGCGCATACACGTCACATTACACATGTATCATCCCATTTTCTTGCCCACTCCCCCTTCTCCACCCCGACCTTCATGTCTTCACCCCTCCAGATCCATCCCTGTTTCATTTTTGACAAAAGTGAAAAAAAAACCGCGTTATTTCGTTCGATTCTTTTTCCATTAAGACAGCTAGACTCAAACGTAGAATATGACACTGTTCTGCGACACGTAGTTTCTGATGACAGCTAGACTCAAACACAGAATACCACAATGTTCTGGACACGTAGCTTCTGGTGACAGCTAGACTCAAACGCAGAATACCACAATGTTCTGGACACGTAGCTTCTGGTGACAGCTGGACTCAAACGTAGAATATGACACTGTTCTGCGACACGTAGCTTCTGAAGAAAACCACACATTCTTGTCTGTTCCAAAGCATCTGGCTTCAGCGTTTACCGTTCACGTGTTCCTGCGAGGCTACGTGTTTAATAATGTATTGCTCTTCGGACATACGGTCCCTTGTCATTTATTTCTGCATGGGCTGACGGAATGATCATGATAAAATGCACAGCCTGCACACAAAAGCGAGAAATTTGGATTATGTCCAATTAATTTGTTACAAAACTCGTGAGGATAATTGCTTCCAATGAGAAGCTTAGGCCCATAATCATTGTACTGATACTTCGTACAGAGGCAATACAAAACCGACAAATCATGATGTCGGCAAACCATGGCCAGACAGAGTATAGCATCTAAAAAAACAGAGAGAGCAAGTGGTTCGATTCTTGATTCCTGTTTACTTAAGATTAAATTTAAGTTTGAAAATTAATCATGTTCACTTCACCCCAGCATCCTCACTCCCACCCCCACTTTCTCTACAACGTTTGAAAGGGTTATGCTACGGATGGTGGGTAGTGCGTATTTTACTGTCTGACTCTCACTTTCAAAAGTTTGGATGCGTGTAACGATTATTCTCTACAAAGACCCACACCACGTGAACATTGACAGCCAGGCAACACACACAGTTAAGTTCTTCTTCTTCTTTCTTCCTTTCTCATTCTGCCTGAACCATCAAAACACTACAGACACATACCACCATGATATAAGTAAACAGGCACAAAAAATATCAACACATGCCACCACCAGTAAGAGCGTGCAACAACAGAAGGAGCTTTAAACCATCGCTCTCCAAACTGGCATATTTAACATATTTTTTCCCAGTGTAGACTTCGCTGGCACCTCCAGCAGTATCCTAACAGATAGTTCATATACTTGGATCCAGCCCAAGTTACAGTCTTCATACAGTAAGCAAAGCTGCTCACGGATGCAGATCGTGGAGTCCTCCAGGGAGCACCCACACAGCAGAAAAAAAAACACACGTTGAATCACCGACCTGGCGGTCAACCTCTCCATGATAGAGCGTTCTCAAATCTTCTTTCCCATGCCTCACTCTGTAGGTGGTGGGGGATGATCACCCCCCCCCCCCCCCCCCCCCCCCCATTCCTTTGTCTTTGTGACACAAAGCAAACCAGAACAGAAACCTGAATGTGTAGCTTAGCCCACAGAAAAGGGAAATTTTGCTGTCAGCACTCGCTGTTCTAACAGAGGTTGTCAGACTGATCACCACCTGTGAAACAAGAAAAACATGTGCAGATCAGAAAAGGGAAAGGTTCTCTCCCACTCCGACAAACCTGTTTAAAATTTTGACTGATTATCAAAACCCAGAAAACTTGTAAGTTGAAACAATGTTTCTCAATTTTGAGATTATGCATTGCTTGTATGTATGCCATGTGTTTTGACAGTGTAACTTGATGTCAATACTTGGTGACATCTAGCAAATTTAGGAATGAGTATTTTATTGTAATAGTTTGTCACAACTTGGTACACCAGTCAAGATGCTTGATTAACATTCTTTGTTAATAGTATGAATTTTTGTCGGTATTTAATAATGCTATCTGTTAAGATGATAACTGAATGTTATCTTCTGGCAGTAAAAACAGTATGATTAAAACTGTGAAGTTAAGAATACTGTAATTATTTTTTGTAATGCTTTTCAGTGTGTGACTGTCAGTCTATTCAACATGTGTACTTGGGCTTAGTGTATTTCAAGTTACTTTAACTTGATTTATAAGAAAAACTGAGGAGTTGCTTGACTTCTAGTACTTAACATTGTATTACAGTCTCCTACCCTTTGTTGAACTCCATTCAAAATCTGAATGAAAGAGGATACTGAAAATTATGCCTGATGTATTTATGCTAGTGGAATACTTTGTCGGCTGAGATCACACACATTTGCTGACGGCAAGTGTGAGAACTCGACAAGCCGGACTCCCAGCTACTTAATTATAGGTCAGGTTCTGTTTGTTGATGAGAGCCTGGGTTCATACCTACCCCGAGTGTGCATGTTAGCGGCCCAGCTGAGACAGCATGCCAAGATCAGCCTGTGTAAAAAGAAGATGGACCAGTCACCAGCAACTAGAGAGATCAGCAATCCTCTCCAGCATCAGATACCTTCCGATGTTCCAAGTGGACTCCAACTCACTCATCCAGAACTTCCCCTCTCTTGATTATGACAAAAGAAGTAGGAAAAACAAAAGTCAGCTGGAACTGAAACAGTGAAATTGATTTGAATATTTCACTCTTGTATAAACAAGTAAAATTGATGTGTGAAAGTGCGCTTAACTTGTGTCAGTTCCTTGTTGTTCATTTAGTACAGAATGTTTGAACTCATCTAATTCTGTCTCTCAGTGCTACAAGCACTTTTAAGTGCACAAATGTAAGGAGAATTATTCCTGAGCCACTCTTGAGTAAAGTAATATTAACAGTCCGAGAGAACAACAACAAAAATATGTCGATGACAAGTACCGGAAAGTTTCTCCTTCCATAACTAGTAAGAGAGGGGGTGGAGGTGAAATCTTAACATTACTCTATTAGAGAAAAAACCATGCCAAATCCTTCCCCAAGAGGGAAACACCGACCCACTCCCAACTCTTGACACAACATCTATATCCAGAAATTGATAAAACATTATAGAGCAGAATGCAATGGAGATGCCTTGCACTTTTGCTTCATGATGGACCCAATCAGCAGATGTTGTAGTGCTCTTTAATAGCAATTTTGAATTCAAAATAATCAGAGTGTACACAGATTTGGAGCAAAATTACTTGCGTATTTGTTTAACTTCATGAACAAATATTTTTTTAACATAGATATTTACGATCCCAATAGAAACAATCCAGACTTCTACCTAGGAATCAAGAAGCACATAATAAAAATGTAGAAACTCGCCCTTAATTCTAGCAAGAGACTGGAATTTAATGTTAAGCTTTGATATTGATTATGATTAAAGTTACAATCCAAAACATAATCAAACTGTAAATGATATGACAGAGAATTCAGATCTTAAAGACAGATACCAGGAGCACTATCAAAACACTGGACGCCTTACTTGGAAAAGATCACTGCCTGAACAAGGTAGATAGACTTCTTTCTGAATACTTGAGTTAATGATGTCCCGACATCGTAGATTGTGAGATTAGTCCAAAGCTGGTACAAATCAGTCAGTGGTAATCTTAAAGTTTAAGATCCTTACTGAAAACAAACGATGCACTTTGTGGAAATTTTGCTGTCCATGGGAAAGGAATTCGAAGTATGTTGCTGATATTACTCGAAGAATATGCATTGGTAGACAACGAAAATGGTAAACTTGTTCAAACATACTTTGATGAGGTAAAATTACCATGTGTAAAGTCGACTATTTCTTGATGCTACACTACTAAAAATCAGGTCCCAAAACTACCAATTTTTTTGTTCACTTTTCAAGATAAACTAGCAGAGGAAATGGGAGAAATGCTTACAAATAAATAAATATATTGCAATAAAAAGTCCTTAGACAATTGTAAACAACACATTAAGAACGAAGAATTATGAGACATTCAGAGAAAAGAGATTTGTGTGATGTGAAAATCGAGGGTTAGGTAGACTTTTGATGTGAAAAGATTACGGATTACTTTTAAACATAAGGAGAGCAAAAGAATGTGATTAAACAAATGATATAATGCTAGCTAGACATTGAAATGATTTGAAATTCAAAACATATGAAGTCACAAAATATCAATGGTTTTGTGAAAAATTACAATTGAAAGAGCAAAAAAAATCAACGATGTAGTTAGAGATCTTCCAAAACTAACTCGTGAAGTTTCAGACACTTCGTACGAGAAAAATGACTTGAAAGGAAGCAGCCACTGCACTAAAGGACACCAGAGAGGGGTAAACCAGCACTGGAAGTGATGGAGTCACCGGTGAACTGTTCCTCTGGACACAAACTGGATACAAATTATCATCTGTATCCCCAAACCCTACAATTCCGGAGAATACCTTCTCTTTTAACTGTTGTATATGAACCAACATCAATATCAACGAAGGTTTAAAAAAAAAAGTCACATCCTTGAGATACATTAAAGAGAATGTTTGACTTGACATGCGATTTAACATTTCATTAAACAAAGCAAATTTGGCAGGGCTGCTGTTATGTGTCTATTTCGAAAAGGCATGTGACAAAATTGACTGCACCTTTATTATGAATACTTACAGCTTTTGGATGTTGGGATGTTATTTGTAACTGAATAGACATTTTTTCATACAAACAGTAAAGGCACCGTAATAGTTAACGGAAAAGCGTCTACATCAAATCAAATGAATCGAGGATGCGGACAAACAGTGATTCGATCTCGCTTTATTTCTTTCTTTTATGTGTCGACGTTTTGGCGAATATGGCTATAGATTGACAAAAAAAAGTGTACATCACATTGAACATAAATTGCTCAGTTCGCTGATGACGCACCATCTTGACGAATTGGAGATCAGTTATCTTTTATGGCAAATATAAAATTCTAAGATACATTTAGAATTAATTCAGATTTGAACATGAACTGTGAAAAAACACCAGCAATCTACTAAGGGTGAGGACGGAAGTTAGTAAAGGATGTATTTCAGAATAGAATGGAATCTCCCCAAATTTGTATACATTTCGGATATGGTCTGCCGCGCGGTATTTACAAACTGTGCAGAGATAAACTATCCTGAAAAGTTCACAGATGTGAAAGAGTTGCAAAGTGTTTGGGTAAAAGGAATACTAACAGCAGTTCTGAAGTCCTCAGAGCTATCTAAAACAGTATACTTTGAACACTTATCTGACTCACCAGAGGATTTTTGCAGGCATTGAAAGTTCGTTGTTTCAGACTTGCATGAAATGAAAACATCCACCGGATCGGTAGAAAGGCTGCAAGGAATATGTGGAATAATGTGCAAGGAAGGGGCGGGGATGGATTAGATTTCCTAATTTAAATTTATTCATACAAGCCTTAAAATGAGGATAGCTGAAGTTCAGAACTATAAATCATAAATGAGGAGGGGAAAATGTAATATTGTTTCGACTACATATTGAAAATCTAGATAAACTCGGATCGACGCCTCTGTTTCATTAAGGCCAACACAATGTCTTTTGGAAAGAATCGTTTGAAGCATATGATTTTTTTCTTATGGTAAAACCAGCTCTTCCGAGCAACTGGAAGAGCCTTTATTTTTCAGTACCATAAACAATTTCAGAAACATCTCATCAAATAAATAAAAATGCTGAATTAGCACAGATGTATGCTACATTAGAAAATCATGCAAGGGAGATGGCACTATTTGTCATAAACTGAATTTATTTATAAACTTAGCAGGGGGAAAAAGAAAGTTTTATGCTAGCTGTGCTGTGATTATTATAAAGGCAAATGTTCGTGTCAATGCATCACACGTTCTTTAGAAGATTAAGGGACAAAACCGCAAACAATTGTAAAACCATTTATCTTTTATGCTCAGTTACAAAGGGACGCGCGATTATACAAGGCTGAAGAGAGTACACTGGCAAAATGCTGACATAAACGCGACAATAGGATGAAATCAGAGATTAATGTACAAAAGTTTGAAAAAGTCTCAACAAAGTCAGAAAACAAAACTGAAATGGTTTCAGGTCGGACTAATACATGAAATCTCATCTACAGGCGTGGCTGTGTTACATGTACAGGCATTAAATCTCATGACAGATGTGCTTTCTGCATGCGTAAGGATAGCAAGAAACACATGTCCTGGAGATGCTGATATGTGGATGCTTTAATAAACAAGCCGAGCAGGAAATAAAAGATGAGTGTAACAACATAACGTCTTTCTCGTGAAAGGAAAGCTTGCACGTTTTGAAAACGATACTAATTTTAGGTTACATGAAATACTAGATTTCATTCTGTTATTTTCAGATTGCTATGCTCATGAATGTTAACTAACGGAAGGCATTCCTCAGTTGAATATATTTCTTCTTCTTCTTCTTCTTCTTCTTCTTCTTCTTCTTCTTCTTCTTCTTCTTCTCCTTCTCCTCCTCCTCCTCCTCCTCCTCCTCCTTCTTCTTCTTCTTCTTTTTCAGTTCGAGGGGAACGTCTGGGGCATCACACTTGAAATCAGTTCACCAGGTTCTTCCAGTTCTGACAGGTTGTGTTCCAAGCCTTGGTCTCTGCAAAGGTTGTTTCTGTAAGCTCTATAACGTTGGAAGTCCATCGTTTTCTTTTAACCTTCCCCTCCGTCTCCCCCCCCCCCCCCCCCCCCCCCCCCCCCCCCCCCCCACCCCCCCCTTCAACGATTCCTGGGAGGATTGTTTGATAAAGTCCACTGGATCTTGTTACATGGACTTTACCGACGTAATTGTCTTTCCCTGACTAATGCCAGTAGATCTTCATATGGTCTTTATGTGCAGCCTGTTGATATAATGCACATTCAACCCCTTTCCTTGACTGACGCCAGTAGATCTTCATATGGTCTTATGTGCAGCCTGTTGATATAATGCACATTCAACCCCTTTCCTTGACTGACGCCAGTAGATCTTCATATGGTCTTATGTGCAGCCTGTTGATATAATGCACATTCAACCCCTTTCCTTGACTGACGCCAGTAGATCTTCATATGGTCTTATGTGCAGCCTGTTGATATATATGCACATTCAACCTCTTTCCTTGACTGACGCCAGTAGATCTTCATATGGTCTTATGTGCAGCCTGTTGAGTTAATGCACATTCAACCGATCCGCCAGAATGCATTAAAGAACTCATCCAAACACAGAAATAAAGACAATGAATATATTGCTTCCGTTAACTTAAATTCTTCAAAATTCTGCAACGACTAGTTTACCACTCCAGTTTTGATTTATAAGTGTTGATCTCTATGTACTATATCACTACAGTAGCTGTAAAAGATCCCAAGACAATGTTGTTGTGTCAGTGCAGAATTGTACACAATTAGATCATTTTTGACTAATCCTAATTCAATTCTATTACTTTCAGAAAAGAGTGGTATACCACTATTCCAGTTCTGACTCATTCTAATTCACCTATGGATAGTGGAATTCCACTATTCCAGTTCTGAATAATCCTAGTTCATCTTTTATAACTGTTGAAGTATGTAACATATCACCTCTCCACTTTTGACAAATTCAGATTCACGTCTTGTAATAGTTGTTTCATGCAATGACAATAAACTCATGGTTCAAATCACGCTTACAAAGTTCTTCGTAGTAAGCAGTATGACGTTAGAATGTTATCGATTTTCTCCCCTCCGATCATCAAAACTGTATTCCAAAGGATCTTCAACAAGAGAGAGGACAGAAAATGCACAGCACATGGCGCTTTCAAAAATGGAGCTCATTTTCCGGACATTTGCATCACGTAACAGCTCTCTGTATTGGATTCATATTATCAGAACAGCTGTTTGAAGATGCATCAGACCCTAACTTTAAACAACAATAACAAACCACGAGCGCAAATTCTGCAACGACTATCTATAATCTATATTGCACAATACCTCCCTGATTGCATAGATATGAAGACAATAATGGCAACGTATTCTGCCCACATAAATAACGGTTCAAGCATGAATCATGAACTTTTTTCAAAAGACGCACAAGTACTACGCTGGGGGTTCTTGTGACCACTTAATTCCGCGTGTGAGTGTGTGTGTGTTTTTCCGCTGGGCATACTACTACTTTGCCAAGTGGTGTGTGTGATTTTCTCCTTTGGGAACAATATTGATATGTGGTGTGCAATCCAACTGGGACCGCGCTATTATTTCCAAGTGGTTTGAACACGTTTCACTTGTTGAGTGATGTGAATCATATTGTTGACATTGTTGAGTGTTGTGAATTATATCACCTGGAAGCACGACTAAATCGCTAAGATGTGTGACATGTTCTTACTTGGGACACTGCTGTATCTTGAAGTGGTGTGGAAATCTTACCACCTGGGGCACTGCTAACGGCTGTGAATGTTCTCATGTACGACAAAAGTATATTGCCGTTGTGTGAGATTTTTCTTGACAAGAGAATTATCGTTGAGTGATGAGTAATGTTCTCACCTATGACACCACTCTATTGCTAATTGGTGCGAGAGTTTCTCACCTTGGGCGCAATCATGCGGCTATGCAGTGAGAACTTTTCTCCTTTGGAGGCACACCACATTGCTAAGTGATGCACAGTCCTCCCACCCAGGACATCTCTAACCTGCTGAGTGCCACGCCATTTTCTCACATCCCATAGTTTAACCTCACGAAGTGGATTCATATTTTCTCACTTAGAAAGATCATTTTATCGCTACATAGCGAATGATTTTCAGACCTAGTACACAGCTTTATCAAAAATGGTGTGACTTTTTTCCACCTAGGACCCCACTACAGTTCTAAGTTGTGTAAAATGTTTTTTACTTAAATACATCACTATTTTGCTGATGGCTTACGAATTTCCCAGCTGGCACACAATATCTTCTTCGACATTTTGCTAATCTGTGTGCATTTTCCGTATCTGTAACGCCACTTCATTGTCAAAGGGGATCAGCAAGGAGATGCAGAGGGGGTCAGTGGATGGATAAGAGTGCGTGGGAAGCATTGAGAATTTTTCGCTTGATATCGCTTTGATTTGCTACGTAGTGTCAACTTTTATCACACACGCATACACCACGTAGATGTTCAAAGATGTCACATTTCTCACCAAGGACACCACTACGCTGATAAGTGTGTGACATTTTCTTCACTTGATTCACTATTAAATCGTTAAATGGCGCGAAATTTCTCACCTGTGACACACGTAATGTATTGTTACATTATGTGTTATTTCTTCACCTGGAACACCACCATAAGATTTGGTGGCGTCAAATTACCTCAGTAAATAAACTGCTAAACTGATCGATTTTCTCACCCGTGTGACCCCTATATTGTGAAGTGATACCGTTGTGTTTTTTTTTTTTTTTTTCACAGGACACCACTATGATGCTAGATCGTGTACAATTTTCTCACCCGGTACACCTCTGCACTGTTAAGTAGTGTGTAGTTTCTTCTCTGGAAGACTATAACGTAGATAAGTGGTTTGCAGTTTTCTCAGCTTTTCAGTTCATGTTGTTCATCGCCATCTGGTCGTGTTCTCAACTGGGACACTACTATATGGCTAAATGGCGTGCAATGCCCTGCTCTTTGGGACCACCTTCATACACCAAATGAAGTACACATTTTCCCCCTGTGAACACCGTTCAGTATCTAAGCCCAGTGTTTTAACTTTCGACATGGATTATCAAAACATTTTAAATGGTGTGATTTATTTTCTTTGATGTTTCAAGGGACTATAGAACTAGTCAGTAAAGTTTGTCTTCCTTGGGAACACCACCATAAAGCTAAGCATGTGCAAGTTTCTCTTCCAGAAATGTAAGATCAGCAGGATGTTGGTGTGTTCTGCCACATGATATAGTTATACAGTGACATGTGCACCAGGGCTTTTTCTCTGGACTTGTAGTGTTTCAGGCGATATCAGCTTGACATATTGTTTTTTTTTTTTGCTGCTGCTCTGTCTTCAGCGCTGGCTGGCTAAGTACAGTTAAGTGTGTTTAAATTGGAACTGAGACTTTTAATTTTTTCTATTAGGATTAAAAAACAAACAAACAAAAAAAAACAAACAAAAAAAACATGGTAGGTAAGCACTCAAGGTCTGACCAGCGTGTTGGGCTAATGCGTAGGCCAAACATCCGCTTAGTCGTAGCCACGAGATCCTCTTCTTCTATTGTCTCATCTTAGTTGTTAATTCATTTATCCATCAGCTTCAGATCATGCGTAATGTGGTCTCAAAACTAAACGGATGTGGTGTAGCATATTTGGACTAGTCCGCAGTGACGCCTCCTTGATGAAACTGAAACTGAAACCTCCAGAAACACCATTACATTGGTAAGTTGTGTGATCTTTTCCCTTGAGACACCATGGAACTACGAAGTGGGTACTTGATTTTCGCTTCCAGGAGACCATTTGATCTAGTGGCTGATTTTCTGTCTCCTGGAGCAATGCGATAGTACTAAGTAGCGTGCAGTCTTCTCCCTTGGAACACCACTAAATCGCTGAGTGCCGTGCAGTCCTACCCCACTAAGAACACCTCAATGTTGATGAGTGGTATGGATTTTCTTTTTTGAACACCACTTCTAGTGGCTTAGTTGTGTGCAATTTTGTTCCATGCAAACAGGATTATATTGGAAATTGACGTGTAATTCTCCGCTATATGACACTGTCTCTCAGTACACTATGTGAAGACTTATAGGTAATAAGCTGTCTAACAATAAATTATGTGAAGGCCTAGAGGTGAGAAACTGCCTCGATCCATCAGTGAAGGTGTAAAACAAAGGGTATGAAACTATCAACAGTACTTTATGTGAAGGTCTATGGGCGAGAAACTGTCTCACAATAATTATAATATATGTAGATCCACAGGTAAGACACGATCTCTCATATTACATTATGTGTGAGCCTGTAATGTATACTACATTATGTGCAAGCCTAATCTCTCTCTTTCTGGCTTCAATATTCTTTCCAAACCTGCACAACCTTCCGCATTGGGACTAACGGGCGGTGTTTCCCTTCTTCTCCACAAAACTTTCCTGGTTAGCCCTGTCGCTCTGGCTACCCCTCTTCAGACAGTAGCTGCGAGAGTCACTCTCCATAAAACCGTTACAATTTGCTCGTTTTATCTACCACCTTCTGTTTCGGTTTGTCATCACGACCTTGTCAATCTGATTGAAGAACTTCCTCGACGTTTTTCTCTGTTGGGTGATTTCAATGGATACAATCCTCTTTGGGGTAGTGTGAATTCGTCATCCAAGGTCTGCTTGTCGAAGATGTCTTTTCAGAGTTCGGTTTGTGTTGTCTGAATGGTGGATCTCCAACTTACCTGCACTCTTCTACATGTACACTTTCAAGTTTAGATTTGACCATATGTGACCCATCACTGGTCTGCCCTAATGATCTGCATGGAAGTGATCATTTTCCGGTTCTAGCAAAATCAATAACAACCGAAAACGCCTCTGTTCCAGAACGTCTTTAGTATAAGAAGGCCAAATGAAATCTTTTGGCTGTAAATATTTCAAAGGAACTCCAGGAAACTGTCATTCTTCAAAGTCAAAACCCAGCAGAATCTCTAACTAATACTTTGATTATGTGTGCAAAAACTTGTATTCCGATGTCTTGCGAAAAATTCCAACTGCTTAGAACACCTTCGTTTAATTCTGACTGCCAACAATTCTCAAAAGTACGCAAACGGGCTCTGCGTCGGGTATTTCTGAAGACCTTCATCCCCAAACGCTCGAGCCAATGAGAAACTACGAGCCAAACAAGACCTTCATAAACTTGGTTTTCATGGTCATCTGCCTCTATTTATTCAAAACTTTCTGGCTGATCGGCAGTTCCGAGTCCGTACTGGCACCACGCTGTCTGACATCGTCTGGCATCATGCCTCAAGGGAGCATTCTTTCTCCTGCTCTCTTCAGCGTTAAAATTAAAGACATTGTCAAATCGGTAAACCAAGGGGGCTCTGAGTCCTCTCTGTTTGTTGACGACTTCGTACTGCACGCAGTTGGAGCGTCTTATGCCAGCGTACAGCGTCAACTCCAACTTTGTGTTAATAAGATTCACAGTGGGCCGAGGAAAACGGGTTTACCTTCTCAACCACCCAAACTCAGTCAGTCCATTTTTACAGTTTTCGTCAGTTTTTAGCTGATCCTGTAATTCGTCTGGAAAGGTCACCATTCTAGCTGTGAAACAAGCCAAATTGGTGGGTATTATTTTTTTTTTTCAAAAAAAACTGAACTTTAGAAGTCATATTCAACACTTTAAAACTGCATGTGAGAAAACACTGAACTTTTTGCGAGTTGTGGTACACACAGATTGGGGCGCTGACAAGAAAACTGTCCTCCATTTTACAGGACCCTGATCCACTCCAAACTGGACTATGAATGTGTAGTGTACGGCTCGGCCAGACCTTCCTACCTGAAAAGTCTAGACCATATCCACCATCAAGGGCTTCGATTGTGTGTGGGTGCATTGCGCACCATCCCTGTTCATAGCCTGTATGCTCGCAGAAGGATAACAAACTGTACAAAATCCGTCCAAATCTGAAAGGGATTTTACCGTTCCCAAAGCAGCCGTAACGACGAAACAGTCTTGTGCCGTTTGCATACAGGCCACTCGTTTTACACCCATTCTTATCTTTTAAAAGGTGAAGAAGCTCTGTGGTGCATTCCATGTCTTGTACCACTCACAGTGAGACGTATCTTTCAGAATGTGTGGACTTGCACGACATACAGCAAACTCCATGAAAACTTTGTTCAGAGATGTCCCACCTGACGTGATCTTTGAATTTCTGAAAGAGGTTAACTTTTTTTTTTTTTTTTTTTTTTTTTTTTACTTGATCTAAGATTTTACGGAAGAAAGAATTTTAACGAAGTTTCTGGTGCGCTTTTAGTGTATTTTAAAGAGATATGTGTATTGTTTTTTTTTTTTTTTCATTTTGTGTCTTTTTTGTTGTTATGACTTGCGAGTTGACTCCAACGTGTTGACAACCCTGATATGGCCCTTTGCGGTCGGCTGGGCTATAAGCAACATTTCCTTACCTTCTCTCTCGATCTCTCCTTCTCTCTCTCTCTCTCTCTCTCTCTGTCTCTGTCTCTGTCTCTCTCTCTCTCTCTCTCTCTCTCTCTCTCCAGCCCCCCCCCCCCCCCCCCTCCACTCCAAGTGCACTTAGAAGGACGAAACTTCGTAAACCAACAAAAAGGGTTCAAATTTTTTATAAACTATTTCCCTAATTTAGGTTCTCATTTTCTTCCTCTCCCTCCTCTTTCCTCCACTTTTTTTCCCCTTTATTGAAGTCTTTGCCAAGTCATTCCATGTAATAACTGAAGAATTGTTAGCCTACACTTGTTTTCCCCCACTACTAAATTGTTCAGAAAAACAAGTTAATGCACAGCTTTCCATTTTCGTTTAGGTCTATGTGGAAATTCTGCTCTTGATTAGAAGCGTCATCAGGCTGGTGACAGGATTTTTTTCCCAAGATACCTACGTCATAAAAACTCGGAAGCTGACTTGTGCTCATCAAATCAAAGTAAAATCGGAAGCAGAAACCCATCAATCATTCAAAGTGTTATACTGGAGTACTTAAAATAGACTAGAAAAAAAAAAAAACATAATTTCTAGCGAAATTTGCTCGTCTCCATTCATTTCAAACTTGTCGATCCTACTCCTAAACTACATGATCCAATGGCAACACCTCTGGTCTTTCAGGACACATACACACACACACAGAGAGAGAGAGAGAGAGAGAGAGAGAGAGAGAGAGAGAGAGAGAGAGCCTACTTGGCATTTTGAGTGCATTTTTGCTCGACTTAACCGGTTTCCAGATATTACTCCCTTCTTTCGTTCTTTTTCCACATGAATACCATCTATAATTCATCAATCTTTTGAATTAATTATATGTGTAGTTTAAAAGGAGTGAACAATACAGTTAATGAAATAAAAGTAGTAGTCTCTAGTATTTTCTTCATACTCAACTTGAGGCGAAGAGGTAATCAATGGATGTCGACGTGTTGGTTCTGATTTAGTGATGCACGAAATCTGCAGCTCGTTCTGAAAAAAAAACTATGATCGCGCTTTTCGATATTCATCATTCGCACTTTTCCATCTTTTACCTCTCGCGCTTTTCGTGGTCTACACTGGCGCTATTGACCTGCTGTAGCTTAAGGGCACTGCCTGGGACATAAGGGACTAGATGGGGCCAGTCGGTGCCTGTAGGCCGGGTCATCGGGGTGTGATTACATTGCTTTGTGCTACCTGGGAAGCCCCGACACCAGTGAGTGGGAAGAGCCCCACAGCTATCGAACATCTTCTGCATGTAACACGCATTGATTCCTGGCAGCCTGGCAGGTTTGATTGGAAAACATAACCTGAGCTTCCACTCTGTCTGACTCTATACCTACTTGTGCCTACCCCTATTCAACCCTACCGTCCTAATCCTGTGTGTGTGTGTGTGTGTGTGTGTGTGTGTGTGTGTGTGTGTGTGTTGCGCGCGCGCGCGCGCGCGCGCGCGCGCGTGTGTGTGTGTGCATGCATTTGCGCACAATTACTCACACTTGGGTACAATGCTCTGCGACATCCACTGACTCAAACCAACGTCAACATCAGGTTTAAGAACACACTGGTAAGCCTTCTCAACATAACGATCCAAGCCAACCCTGATACGACATCAGCCATCATGTCCACCTCAACCAGTGATGTCAGACCACTTTCGAGCACTCGCACTCTCCATCAAACATTTGTATTTTTGTCACGTTTTGCCCAAGGTCTGTTTGACAAGACACAAATAACACCACCTTTCTTTTTCTTGTCCCCTCTGCCGACACCTCCTACACCCCCCCCCCCCCCCCCTTTGTAGTAACAATGATGATTGCTTTGTCGCGCAACCTGCGTGACAGAGCATCCCCCCCAGCAGCGCTACCACGTCCGTCCAACAACGATCCCCTTGATCTTTCCGCCACCGACAAAGCTAGGACAAGTTCACCGCAGCCGGGACCGGTGAGACTTGATCAAGACTGACCAGCGCGGTGGGCTAATGCGTAGGTCAGACATCCGCTGAGTCGTAGCCACGAGACCCTCTTCTTCAATCTTTTCATCTTTAGTTTTTAATTCATTTATCCATCGGCTTATGATCATGCGTAGTGTGGTCTCAAAACTTAGTGGATGTGGTGTAGCGTATATGGACTAGTCCGCACGCAGTGACACCTCCTCGATGAAACTGAAACAAAACTGAGGTCACCTCGACAGCAGAGTAAGAAGGGATGCAAAGTTACATATATATATATATATATATACATAGCTGAACAATTAAGTAGTGGGGAAAAACAAGTGCAGATTAACAATTCTTCCATCATTATAGTAATGACTTGGCAAAGTTTTGAAATTGAGAGGGAACAAAATTGGAGATAAAGTAAATGGAAAAATGTATATCATAAATAGGAAAGCCTTCACTAGCTGCATGAGGAAAAATGTATATCATAAATAGGAAAACCCTTCACTGGCTGCATGAGGAAACTATCGCAATCCCTCTCGCAGACATATCTATATGTATCGCATGCTCCGAGGCCTTTCGTCCGCTGGATCGGACTCATCAAGAAGACACGGCTGAGTTTGTCTGTGTGCTCTTGGCGTCAGATAGAGACACACCACAGTCCATAATTCTGTGGTGTTCCGACCGCCAAGAGTTCGAAAAAGAATCCAACAGCACCCCCAAAGCAGCCAGCGAAAGGTAGCAGAATTAAACAAAACGAAAGTGTGGAGAGGAAAAAAGTTTGTTGAAAACTAAAAACATTATGCAAACAGTATAAGATACAGGGGACAATCTTTGAGCCTATGCTTGAGGATCCATTCAAGGATGCAAGGGAGGTCAAAAGATATGGAACAGTGTGAGAGGTCAGCTCTGCTGTTCAATAACTCAAGCATTGTCAGCGGCTAAGAATTGTGCAGAACAACCTTTCCTTGGATCTCCTAAGAGATGCAATCACCCACTGATTGACCAAACAATATAATGCTGAACAATTAAGTAGTGGGGAAAACAAGTGCAGGTTAACAATTCTTCCATCATTATAGTATATATATATATATATATATATATATATATATATATATATATATATATATATATATATATATATATATTGTAATGAGATTAAGGATTATAAAGTGAATTGCTATGGAGCCCAACACTGGCCTGGGACTCCATCACAGGACTGTCTTCGACGCTCCTTTTCATGCCACAGCCCACAGTTAACCAGGCCCAAGAATTACAGACACCTGCAGTGTTGGTCAGAAGATCTGACACACACACAGACATCGCTATGTTATTAAAAAAAAATACATTAAAGTAAGCCACATGAGCAAGCAATCGCCGCAGGTTCGAGAGCTGTTGTCCCTTCTCCACCCCTGTGCCTCCCGTCCCATACAACTCAAAAGGCGAGCATGTCGTTAATAGTGACCAGACGAGGAGTAACCCGGCTTTAAGAACAAAGACAGGAACACGGTCCACAGAGGCAGAAAAACCGTGAATGGCAGTTAAGAGAGAGAGAGAGAGAGAGAGAGAGAGAGAGAGAGAGAGAGAGAGATACAGACAGAGTGCGAGAGAGTGGCTGAAAAGAGGAAGTTACCCAGCACGGAATTTCCAGAAAGCGGGGGAACTG
The DNA here is from genome assembly GCA_016801955.1 of Conus betulinus. Classification (NCBI taxonomy): domain Eukaryota; kingdom Metazoa; phylum Mollusca; class Gastropoda; order Neogastropoda; family Conidae; genus Conus; species Conus betulinus. The sequence continues at coordinate 77,299 of JADBJO010008147.1, read as the reverse complement.
TTTTTACTGACGAAACAGTAATACCTCTCCCCCACCCCCCACCCACCCACGTGACAGCTGCTCTTTGCAAAGGAAAACAGTAGCCACACATACACACACAAATTCACGAGCAGGTATTGTTTCTGTTCTCACGCTGCAAAAAACATCCCATAATGAGTGATACGGAAGAACACAATATTACAACCCACGTAAACCGTGTGCACTGAAAAGGGTTAATTGTGCCAGTTACTTTGGCTTCTGGCATCCTGTGCCCTGGTCAAGCAAGTGTTCTACAGGCCTACAGTCTGCCCGATGCCACCAATGATCTCATCGTCGCACATGCACAGGAATCACATTCACCACTTTCCGTTCATAATGGATTTGCGGTTCTCACAGCTCAATGTTCCAATTTTCATGGTGACCACATTTGACCGTCCCAGGCTGAAAAGCAGGAGGAATGGGGGTGGGAGTGGGGGTGGGGGTGGGAGTACGAGTAAGCATGAGGCAGTTTCATTATTGGTTATGATGGCTTCCACGTGTAAATTGTAACTGGCATCGTTTCCTCGAAAAGTATTGCTTTTTATCACGAATATGGCGATTCTACGGTTTTGAAGATTGTGAGCTGCCATAGACTGGTCGTGATCCCATTTGGGCCGACGAGGCAATCTCGGCCCGATTCTCATTGTGTGTTAACACAATTGAGGCACGCTCAATGATCAAATCTCGCGCTGACTGAGCGGCCCGGTTGGACGAGTCAGTCGCCCGAGCAGTCAGCCAGTGGTTCTCCGTAGTCATGTCACCGTTGTTGGGCGCCATTTTGCCAGACCTCGGTGGCGCCATCGATCGGACCGACCGGTCCCGCTTAATTCGAGGTAACTCTCCCCTAGAGAAATCACTGGCCTACGAAACACGCGCAGGTCCGCGGCTCTGTGAAGTAATTACATGCATTTTTGATTTATTGAGAGATGTATGTCACGTGCTCCTTTCTGAGTTTCGCTGTGTGTGTCTAGTCGTCTGTTTTTTACAGTCAGATCTGTTTCCCCATTTTGCTTTAAATTGCTGTTTGGTAAGAAAAACCAAATGGAACTTGATTTCATTTTGAATTTAAGTCGATCGATTTTCATCTGTATAGACTGCCGCTTTTAACTTGTGTGTAACCATACTCTTGCCTGAATGACCGACTGGATTTTAAACAGCATGATGTGATTCCTCTCACGGGGTTTGTTTCTGTTCTGTTGCTATTACGGCGCGTTAACCATTTTGAGGGTGAGGAGCCGTAAAACAGAAAGCAGAAACAAAAAAGAATCACGGAGAGAAAGAATAAACGAAAGAAAGAAAGATTAAGAACAAAAACGAACACACGTATTCACACATACGATGTCTTTATTAACATCGCTGTCAGAGAGAGAGAGAGAGAGAGAGGGATCTGTCAATTTTCCCAAATGACGGCACCGGTGTTGACGCCTTATTATTATTCATATATATATATATATATATATATATATATATATATATATATATATATATATATATGTGTGTGTGTGTGTGTGTGTGTGTGTGTGTGTAAAAGGTACAGATGTATTACGTTTCAACTTTGCAGTCCATACCTCAAAAAGGTTTACTATGTGTGAAAAATAAGCATGCTCATTTTTGACCCGAGCACTGTCTCTAGAGTAGATTTCAACACACACACACACACACACACACACACACACACACACACACACACACACACACACACACACACACACACACAACAAACGCGCGCGCGCGCGCGCATCCAAAGGAGATCAATGATCCATCTTACCTGCTGACTTTGAGATGGCTGGCTACGTAAGACAACTATCGATAACCACCAGGGTTTCTGACCAGAATATAAGCGAACAATGTTTGTTTATAGAACATGGAAATATTAGTATGAGGACCAAAAACAATGAAACTACTTTGTGTTCAAATGAAGAACGGATCCGACACAAGCACAAATGTCGACAGAGGTGAAGCAGCAGAACATTTTAATATTTCCAGTTTTGGATTGGATGACTACCAAAGCCATCCGTATGCAGAAGCAGCCAAACAGATCGATGACAGTCAACTAATGATAGTTCGGGGACATGAAACTGTCGCCAGACTTATCCTTTGAATAGCCAGGTCTAGGACTACGTCTACCTGTAGTTCCATCACCATTACCACGCTACTATCACATCCGTTACTGTTACCACTACGACATCTACTACTATTGTTTTTCTCTACCACACTACTATATGCTGCTGCTGCTGCCGCTGATGTTGCCACCACCACCACCACCACCACCACCACTGCT
>JADBJO010008147.1:62500-72500 GCA_016801955.1 Conus betulinus | reverse complement strand
CAATGCATGGTTTGCCTAAAGAAATTACAATAGTCCGGTCTGGACAGAATGGAAGAGCTTATTAGCATTTTGGCCGCGTCAGCCGTGAGATGCTGGCAAACAGAGCTGACGCGTCCGATTTGAATGTATACTGCTGTATATGTTTTCAAAACACGCTTCTTTAATATCAGATCACCATCAAAACATGAAATCGAGATTTTGAATTGTGCAAGAAAATTTGTGTTGATGCCGTTTAGTGAAATAGTTGTAAAAAAATGGAATAATGCTGGTGGAATCGGCGTTAGAGAATCTAAAAGCCTCTGCTCTATCATCACTGGGTTTCCGTTTGTTCTGTTCCGACCACGTATTGACTGCCTTAAAGCATTCTTGGTATGTTCCAGGTAGTTCTTTGAAGTTCTCATATCTCTTTAAAATACACCTTCTAAAAACACACAAGAAACTTCGTTAAAAACCTTTCTTCGTAAAATCTTAGATCAGATGAGAAGTGTTATTCACTTTCAGAAATTCAAAGATCATGTCTGGTGGGGCATCTCTTAAGATTTCATGGAGTCTGCTGTAAAGTGTTTGTCTCACATCGTGCAAGTCCCAACACTCTAAAAGAATGTGTTTCACTGTGTGAGTGAAACATAATGTGGAATGCACCACTGAACTTCTTCACCGTTTGAAAGATAAGAATGGCTGTGAAACGAGTGGCCTGTAAGCAAACGGCACAAGACTGTGTCGTCTGGACGGCCGCCTCGGGAACATGGCTAAAAACTCTTTCAGGTCTGGACGGATTTTAAGTAGTTTATTATCCGTTTGCGAGTTTCATTCCTCATGCCAGAGGTCTTTAATATAGGCCTGTGTTTTGGGTTTGAGATCAGTGTGAGGGATAGACAATCTGCTCAACTCCTCCACTCTTGGCAAGTTGGGAACCACCTCGTTGCCTCGAATACCCGCATGAATGGGAACCCAAGCAAAAACTATGTTGTATCCATCTGATTTCAGAGAGGTGTACAGTTCGAACACTAAGCAGTTGAGGGTGCTTGAGATTACGGATGACAATGTCCTTTAAAGCAGACAGGGAGTCTGACAAAATGAGGAAATCTTTATGTTTTGATTTTTAGAGACCATTTCAAGAGCCAGGACCAAGGCAGTCAACTCAGCAGTGTAGATAGAGCTGTCGGTGGGAATGTGTGCGGAACATCTTTGAGGGGGACCTGCTGCACAAAACACAGCAGAGGCAACTCCCTCCTCAGATTTGGAACCGTCATTGACGAGTAGCATGTCATCAATTACTGGTCAATGAAAACTGAAATAAGATGGGCATGCGATAAAATCAAATCACTCCCTAAGGACCAGTGCAACAGAGGTCAGACAGCCAAAGAGGTGGACAGACAAAATTGCTGCGTGGAACGTGATTAGCTTTGCTGGAGCCCTGCCGTTTGAGCACAGCAGTCATACTTGGAAACAACTAGTACAGCGATCATCAATGTAGTGCCACAGTGGGCGCTGATATGCTCTTAGACTAGCACCAAAGACAGGTAACAAAATATTTAACTACAAGAAAACAGAAGACCGCGATTCTGTAAATGAGACAAAACGATCTGTTAAGTCTGCTAAAAGCAAATCAACGAACGAACAGCCACAAAAATAAGGGCTGAAGCGACACCGGAGAGACCAACCACGACTGGGTTCCTCCATCCATCAGTAAAATCGTGTGTTCACGCAATAACCTCCGGTCGATTATTCTCCAGGACTGATAGCGCGCGCTGTTGGTGACATGGTCACGCGACTGACTCTGATAACGGGACAATTGAACCTCTCACCAACGGCTTTCCCATATACTTTTTTTTTTTTTTCCCAATGAAAAAAGATTTCAAGGGACGACATGGTGTTTACTGCCGGAAAATGCAATGCTGGCAATGAGTTAAAAGGATTTGCGAGCTGGTCTTTTACTTAGGAGGTCTTTGTATAGAGGATGTCCTGCGCAGCTTTCATCTTGTGGCTTGTGCACGTGTCTTGCCCCCAGTGTTGCAGCTGTCATCATCGATCGTGGTTCCCTGGTGAGATGAGTCTGTCCCCAGTGCATGACTTGCCTTTGCTGGAGAGAGGAACAGGTACCCTGTGAAGTAACGCTTTAGTAGCTGTCCAGTTTTGGATGTTATAACCTATCTATCTATCTATCTATCTATCTATCTATCTATCTATCTATCTATCTATCTATCTGTAAATACATTGTCACACACAGAGAGAGAGAGAGAGAGAGAGAGAGAGAGAGAGAGAGAGAGAGAGAGAGAGAGATGAGATGCATCAGACGCTTCAGACATATTGTAACTGACATTGTCCTGTACGGTCGTTGTGTCAGGGGGAAACAAGATCATAATTATTTGCAGCGCCAGGAAAGGGGAAAAAATATCTGGAATGAGATAGGTAAACTGAAAAGCTAAGTAAGTAAGTGTTGTGAACAGTCAGAGCAATTCGAAATAATGTAATAGAAAGATAAAATGAACACACACACACACACACACACACACACACACACACACACACACACACACAAAAAAAAACGGTTCGTCTTGACAGCAAATGGAATTCAGAATAGAAGAAAAAGGGAAAGAGAACATTTTATTTCACACACACACACACACACACACACACACACACACACACACACACACACACACACACACACACACACACCAGGGAGAGATGCATCAGACGCTTCAGACATATTGTTACTGACATTGTCCTGTACAGTCGTTGTGTCAAGGGGGAACAAAGATCATAATTGTTTGCAGCGCCAGGAAAGGGGAAAAATATCTGGAATGAGATAGGTAAACTGAATAGCTAAGTAAGTAAGTGTTGTGAACAGTCAGAGCATTTCGAAATAATGTAATAGAAAGATAAAATGAAAACAACAACAAACAAAAAATAAGAAAAACGGTTCGTCTTGACAGCAAATGGAATTCAAAATAGAAGAAAAGGGAAAGAGAACATTTTATTTCACACACACACACACACACACACACACACACACACACACACACACACACACACACACACACACACACACACACACACACACACACACACACACACACACACACCAGGGGCGGATGAATCATTTTGTACATTTGGGAAGGAGACCAGTTTCCTTTCAGAGATCTGAATGGGCCAAAAAATAAGTTGAAGAGGCAGAAGGGGTGAGGGGAAAGAATAGAGGGGGGGGGGGGGGGAGTAAGGAGGAGCTGGATAGCTGTTGAATGAGATGTAAATTAACAGAAAGGAGCGGAAAAAACTAGGTGTGTGTGTGTGTGTGTGTGTGTGTGTGGGGGGGGGGGGGGGGGGGGGGGGGGGAGAGAGAGAGTATGTGGAACGACAGTGCACAATTCGGACATTGTGTGAAATAATTGCTGCTGATTTTCTTTTTTCAATAGTTATGTTTTTTTCCTCGATATGGTTTCCTCTAGAATGCATTCTAAATACATTATGCTTTCAGCATTTTTTACAATGAAAAAAAAATCAATTTCGTTTTATTTTATTTCAGTTGTTTATTTGTTTATTTATTAATGTATTACTTTTTACTTTGTCGAACTAGGTTACAAAAACGTTCTGGGATTTGTGCACTTATCGGAATTACCACATCGACTACATAACAAACAAAGCTAGAAAAAAGTCTGAACTTTTTGAAGGTAATAAGCAGACAGCACTGGGGACAGGACACAAAAAAGCACTAATATCTCTCGCTACCTCCCTTGTACGATCACGGCTGACGTATGCCCAGGAGGTTTTTTTTCAGCGCTCCTGCGCACTTGTTAAAGAAACTGCAGAGCATAGATTCCAAAGCTTACAAACTTGCTCTGGGTGTACCAGTACACGCGTCAATTTTAGGAACTTACAGAGAAGAGGTGTTCTACCCCCTCAATGAACAAAGAAAAGCCTCAGCTGCGAAATTTATCCTTAAAACTTCTGCTTACGAAACATTTTCACATAAAGAAACAAATCTTAATTCAGAAACCGATTTTGCAAAAAGAGCTAGAACAATACAGTCATTGAAGTCCATTAATACATATGCCTCAGATATTATTTGTAATACAGAGCTGAACGGGAAAAAGGTTGCAGTTAAACCTTCTTTTTCTCCACTTCCAGAATGGGAACAAAATCAACCAATATTTGACATTGACCACACAGATTTATCAAAAAAACATTCCCCTAACCTATTAAAAAAATGTTTAGTTAATTCCACTTGGAAAGTAAGTATACAGACTATCTAAAGATATACACCGATGGATCCGTTCTTGAAGATGGAAATACTGGTGCAGCTTTTGTAATACCCTTATTAAAAACAGAAAAACGATATTACATTGGTAAACATTATTCTATTTTTACTGCTGAACTTGTAGCCATACTTATGGCATTAAATTACATTGTAGATCTTTTTCGACGGATACATGCAAAATCTTATTCTGTGTGGATTCAAAGTCTGTTTTACAAGCCATTAAATCCCGAGGCATAAGAAAACGACTGGAAATGACTATTGAAATAAAACATATCATTCATGAGTTGTCTATAAAGGGTACCAGTATTACCTTTTGCTGGATTCCTTCTCACTCCGGAATCACCCACAACGAGTGGGCAGATCATGCGGCTAAACAGGCAGCGAAAAAATTTAGAAGGTTCACAGCATCTCGACATTCAACTAGATCTGCATGAATTTAACCAGCGCATAGAAAAAGTGTCTCAAAATCAGGCTGCTGAACTGCACAAAAAAAAATGGTCAGTATTACCAACACTGTGTACAAGTAAAGAATGCAGCGAATCCGAAATCCTTTTTAAACAATTTATCTGTAATGCATTCCAGACATGTTACTAGTTTGATGTATAAGTTCCGATTGAATGCTTTTAGAACAAAGTATTCTAAAAATATACATTGCATATGTGGCAAACAAATTACTGTAAACCATCTACTTCTTCACTGCCCCAGGAGCTAGGCACTTTGTTCCTAAAATAAAGTTAGCAGATCAATTGTCAGCCAGTGCACCATTATCCACTGAAAATATTTTAAATAATCATACATTACTTTGCATGTTCTCTGTAATTTTTAATTCCAGCCCACTTGGTATCTATCTCTGATGTATTTTAAACTAAAATTGTTGTGTTGTACGACATTGATATAAAAGAGTTACGATTATATGATATATATAGTTAGCCCCCCCCCCCCCCCCCCCCCCCCCTTCCTCCTCTTCCGTCCTCCTTTCCACCCTGATGCCCCCCATCCCCACCCGCAACCCCCCCCCCCCCCCCCCCCCCCCCAGGATAAGTAAATATCTACATATCTCACCACCCACCACCCATCCAATCTCCCCCTCTGCCCCCTAGCACAGTCCTCTCTCTCTCTCTCTCTCTCTCTCTCTCTCTCTCTCTCTCTCTCTCTCTCTCTCTCTCACACACACACACACACACACACACACACACACACACACACACACACACACACACAGGCGCACACACACACACATAATTATGCACGCACACACACACGCACTCAAACGCATACACATGCACGCACACAAACACGCGCGCGTGCACACGCCCGTGCACACACACAAGTACACGAACACACATAATCCTTTCTTTTTTCTTTTTTTTTTTTTTTCCGTCTAATAACACTTATAGTGAATAGACGTAATCAGTGCTGATTCAAAGGCAAAACTGTTGCAGAAACATGCAAAGGAATGGCATCGCTCGAATTCCAGATAACGACAACGAACGAGATGCACTCTGTGAATAAACGAAAACTGTATTAAGCGGTTTGGCGTTTTGGCGGAGGACGTTGGGAAAGTATACATAACCTCAACAACTCAAACCGGGCTTAATGATCATGGAAATGATCTTGTATTGCATTGTTTCAATCAACAGACAACCAATGCATATCTCGAAGGACCTGAAAAATGTAGGTCCAACTGAATGTGTGGTGATACAGCTGGGAGGGATTTCTGAGCTGTTGAAGTCTTATACATAGATTCCGTCCTTGTAGTGTTGCAGTAGGGGTCCGGGTACTTTGTGGCAGGATGATGACACAAAATGACGTTGCGCATCAGCTTACAATTATGTACAGGTGATCTTCAGCACCGACATTAGTTAAGTCTTGTACTTTCCATGCAGGTACATTCTGCAAATGAGAGTAATTAACCTTAATTACTTGAACCGAACCATTGTACTACCGTTGCCAACACTGATGGTCGCAACAGAACGCTCCCGTGCTGCGCTAGTTTTAGTTCATGGGGAGGGACTTGAGAAGCCCCCCACGAGCGCAATGCCATGTTACATTTTCTGACAGGGCTTACTAACCACCTCTCCCTTCCTGTCTCTGGATTCAGTCACCAAATCGAGGACAAGCTAAGATGGGCATCCCTGTGCAATTTTTTTTTTTTTTTTTTTTTTTTGAGAGTCTACCCTACAGCACTTGCCTTGGTGTTGTGGGCCTGTTCTGGCCTGAATGCAGTGGCCAGTATCATCCATTGTAGTTCCTGGTAAGGTGACTCTGTTCTCTAAGCATCAACTGACTTAGTCAGCCAGAAGAAGAGTTGCTCCATGATGAAACATTAGTTTCAGCAGACCATCTAGTTTAGGGAGGTATAATTGCCCTCTCCCTTCCTCCCCCCCCCCCCCCTTCTTTCTCTCTCTCTCAGAGAGAGACTCTCTCTCTCTCATTATACAGAGAGAGAGAGCGAGAGTGAGTGAGAGAGAGAGAGAGAGAGAGAGAGAGAGAGAGAGAGAGAGAGAGAGAGATTATACCTCTCCAAACTAGATAGTCAGAGAGACAGAGAGAACAGAAATAATGAGAGAAAGGAGATGCAGACAAAACAGTTCCTAGGTCATTGTTATAACGCGGACCTAGTTCAGATTGAGACACAAAAAAAGGGGTGCTGGAGGTGGGGAGGGGTGGGAACTGGAGGATGGCAGGGCATGAGAGAGACATGAAAAGTAGGTTAAAATGTAAACACTAATGACGGGTCAGTAACCATCTAATTTTTTTTTTCTCTTGTGAACAGAACCACCGATAACGCTTGTTTGGGGCTGACTTTTGTTTTCTATGTCATAACCATCAAATAAATCCGAGCTCGATTGTGTAAGTCTGCCCATGATCTCTAAGGAAGTCCTAATACCTTTACATCAGTGGAAATTTCACGACATCATGAAATAATTTTTGTGTAAGTCTGCCCATGGTGTCTTAGGAAGTCATTACACTTTTACATCAGTGGAAATTTCATGACAACATGAAATAAATCCCAGTCCAGCAACCCCTCATGGCGTCTAGCAAAGGACAGAAGAACGAGGTCGGGAAAAAAGTGCTATAGAGACATAAGTATGAGAACTAAATCAATAAATAACATTTGTGTAAAGTTTCGAGCATGTGCGAACATTTACACACATTATAAACCCCGTAAAGATACAAGTGTAGTCGCAATCTGAGCTGTCAGCCATAGTGTTCAACAGTCTAAGCATTGTTGGTCTGTTCAACTCTGACAAATCCTGTAAAGTAGAATTATATCGCACTTCTTAACATTGTCAATACTTTACAGCGGGATGAAGCAATTCTTTTGCCATTATATCAATTATGACACTGGCTTGTAAACATTCTGAAAAAAAAAAAAAAAAAAAAAAAAACACAAAAAAAAACGAAAAAAAAAAAGAAAGCAGGATAACGCATCACAAGCCAAAAGAGTTCATTAGTAAATGGAGATACACACACATACACACACGCGCGCGTGCGCGCGACGCACGCACGCACGCACGCACGCACGCTCCCACACATAAATAGAACTGATCATGAACTAAGAACCTGATGACATTCTAATTTCCAGAGGTGCAAGCAAAACAAATCCGTCCACTATGAATTATTAAGTACTAGCAGCACATGACAAAAGCTCCATTTTGAGTCAGTCTCTCTCACGCCATTTTCTCCTGGTGTCTAATCTCTCTCTCTCTCTCTCTCTCTCTCTCTCTCTCTCTCTCTCTCTCTCTCCTCACACACACACACACACACACACACACACACACACACACACACACACAAACAAAACAAAAACTTAGGCACATACATACGCGCACACGCGTGCACACACACACACACACACACACACACACACACACCACACACACACACAAACACACACATAGACGCAGGATATGAGTGGTAGGTGGGTCCTCTAGGGGTAGGACTTGGAATAATTTCTCTATGAGAATTATCTTACATTTCACCTACACCCTCTCTCTTACTAGTGGTGGAAGGAGCAACTTTCCGGTACTAGTCATCGAAGAAATTTTTATTTGTTCCGGGTATTGATAAAATACAGAAGAATGGCTCTGAGATAATTTTTCCTTAGGCTTGTACTCTTAATTAAAAGTACTTATAGCTCCGAGATACAGAATTGAAGAGAGAAGTTCAAACATTCAACATTCGATTGAACAACAGGGAACTGACACAAGTTAAGTGCACTTTCACACATCAACTTTTATTACTTACACATAGATAAGAAATGGCATGTCACTTCCATAGACTGAGTTTCAGTTCTCATTGGACTACCACAATGAGGGGGGTCCCTTCCTCACTCCTACTTTACTCGCTTGCACTCTGTGCAGCAAGCTTAAGTTGGCATACAGGGGTTCTGTCTACGTTACACTGAATGTATGGGTATTATACATCCATTCTGCTTGCGAGCACCCAGTGCTGTAGCCAGATGGTACTCATAGACAGGTTCTCACTGTTTCATCATAAAGTGAGGGTAAGGGTCTGATGGGTTTGAGTCCAGGTGGTAAGCAAACTTAGCTTTGCTTCGGAGAGAATAGTTGATCTCTCCTGTGGCTGGTGACTGCCCCACTGGTGTAGATTTGTTGTCTGGTGTCGCCCTGGTTTCTGGCGAAGTCCCAGCTCCTGGTTCACTGTGAGGTGCAGCGTGACCAGGATCCCAGTTCTGCGATAAAGAGAACTTGATCTGTAGATGAGAATCTGGTGGCTGGCTTGTCGAGTGCACACATTTACCCTTTTCCTCTTTCTTTCAGAGAGGGTGTGAGACTCAGCCAGCAAAGTTTTCTCTATGGTAGAGTTTCTGCTATATAACTATTAAACCTCCACTTTTGTTTAAAGGGGCTAGTTAAGCTTACAAAAGGGTAGGAGACAGTAATACAATTACAGTTTTAGTTATACACTCTTCCTTGTTTCATATGAATTAAATCACACTGACTTGGGCTATGCTTAGTCCAGTACACATGTGGGTGTAGACTTAAAGTCATACACTACAAATCATTCCAATAATCACCAGTATTTTATAAATCAGAGTAGCAGTTTTTACCTAGCACAGGCATACTGTTTTCCTGATCAAAATTAATCATTGAATTATTATCTTAACAGACAGAGTTGCATACTGACAAAAAAGTCAGGGTGAACACAAAGAGCAGTGGTCAGATTGTTAACAAAGAATCAAAACCACTGGGAGAGAGAGCTTTTGCCATATGATGGCAAGCAAAACTACTACACAAAATAATCATTCATCAGTTTGATAAATGTTGCTAAGCATTTGTACAAAGTTACAATGTAACACACACAGCATACATAAAATCAATACATAGATTCAAAAATGTAAAACAGAGTTCCAACTCACTTTTCCTGGGAATGAACAGTGAATGACTTGAGATCAAAGAGTTTACCAAGAGTTTCCTAGGCCTTCTCTGTCCCTTTGTCTTCCTCTGCTCTTGTCTACAGGCAGTCCTGAGGGGTCAGTGAAGTTGCGCCGGGACGGATAATTTATGCATCTGTATAGGTGTCCATGAGCCCCAGTTAATTTATGCGTCCGCCTAGGTGTCCACGAGGACGGGGACCGTATGTATGAAGGGGTGGGGGGTTGGAGGTGGTGGTGGTGGAGAGCGCGGCAACATGCCTTTGTGTCACGGGGTAGAGAGGGGGTGAGACGGGGTAGAGAGGGGGGGGGGGGGGGGGGGGGGGGGGAGACGGGCT
>JADBJO010008147.1:55000-57500 GCA_016801955.1 Conus betulinus | reverse complement strand
TGTTCACTGTGAGATGAAATTTGCCTTCCCTTTTTATTTCTTTCTTTCGTGGTTTATTTCTCCCTGCTTGTTTTAGGATTTCTATGTGTAGAGCGACTGAGATTTATCTTTATTTGTTTCAGTTTGTCTGTGTATTGTGGATACACGATTTAAAGGCTTTGCCAGTCTTGAACTGATGTCAGTTAGTGTTTTGTACACAGTTTTTATCCGCTGTTGTTTATCATTTATAGATGAGTGGACAGAGACGAGATCAGAGTTTTGTTTGTTTGTTTTGTTTGTTCTTTGAGAGAAGGAAGGTTTCCTTACCTCTTCTCTTTGCTTCTTGTCGGTTAGATGAATGGATACCACCAACATATGTACCACTAGCAGCACTGATTTGAATTGTTTTTTTTTTTCTTTTTAACTGTGTTTCAGGTTAGTAACAGAACTGACAGCAGTCAATGGGTTTCCTATCCAGAATTGAGATTGTTTCAGGTTCTATTGGGAAGATTATACCACAGCGATGAATGCGTCTCTGAGGGTGTTTCTCGAGTCTCCTGATCTGCACTGCAGGTTTCTGTATAATTTAGGCTGGTTGACGCCAGAACAAGTTATGAAAGTTAGTGTGTAACACGGACCTGTCATGCAGTCTCAAACAAGAACGGAACCTCCCTGGATCATCTTCATCCTCGTCATCCTCACCAATCAGCATTTAATGGGAAAAAACTGCCACCTTCCACAAATTCTGTAGCTCTTTTTGCTCTGCTGCCATGGTGGCCTTTGTTTCAATGTCCTCTCTCTATGCCTGTACACTTGGTGAGTTGGTGTTAAAGTCACTGGTATGGACATGATCATGTGGACAGCCACTGGGCAGACATAGCGTCGCCCTCCAGAAGGGGGAGGTCACTCACGCTCACACAGAAACAAAGCGATTACTATTGTCGGCAGGAAGCATCAAAATGTGATTCCTGCGTGTGCTAGATCCAAACATCATAAAGACAACACGGCAGCAGTGCAGCGTCTCCTCTGGTGGGCTGCCTCATGATGACTTTACATCGAATGCTCCATGTGGGTTGCCAGGGCTAGGGCTGCAACGAGACAAGCTAGAGTGTAGCTGTGGAGGATGCCAGAATGAGGAGCGTGAGGTGAGGGCACTCAAACGGCTAGACAGATGACACCAAAAACGTTAAGATTTATAATCCAACAATTGGAAACGGGATCGACAAATCGTAAGATTATAGAGACTGGCAAAGATCATTGCCTAAAGAGCAATACAGGAAAGAGCCGACAGCTAGCCAAAGAGGTGGACATTGCCGAGTGGAACGCAGTGAGTTGTGCAGCCACCCAGGCGCCTTGCCACAGCAGAGATGGAGAGACCTGGTACCGTACCGCGATCATCAGTGCAGTGCCGCCATGTCCCTAGTGAGCTCTGAAACCAGCACCAAAGACGTGTGGTAAAATATTTAAACACACTGAAAACAGAAGAACCCTCTTCCCTTCAATGAGACAGAGTGCATTGTGTTGTATGCTTAAAAAAAAAAACAGCCACAAAAATACTCGCTGAGAGACCAGCCACGACCGGCTTCCACCATCCATCAATAAATTGTGTGTTCACGCAATGAGCTCCGGTCGATTATCCGCACGGACTGATAGCACGCTCTGTTGGCAATCTGGTCACGCGACCGATTCTGATAATGGAACAGTCAAACCTCTCACCAATGACTTTCCCATATATTTTCTGACAACAACAAAAAAGGATTTCAAAATGATGGAGAGAGTGTTTTACTGGAGAGAAATACAATACTGGCAGAGAGGAAAAAGGGTGTGCGAGCTGCTCTTTATTTGTGAGGCCTTTGCACAGAGGATCTCCTGCACAGCAACAACTTCACTGCTTGTGCATTTGTCCTGTTCCAAATACAGCAACCACTAGTTTAGTGCACACGACCACGGGTCGAACCCTGGTCATGTGAGTGAACAATGAGGGTGTTGTACACCGATGGCAAGGTGAGTCTGCCCCGGTCCCGGTTGAGTGTGGAGTTGTTGGCGGCAATATGGATAGCCTCCTTTACCCCACGCTGAAACCATCTGATGTCACGGTCGATAACGCTGATGTTGTCATAACCGAACTGATGTTGCTGGGCGTGTAGGTGGGCGCCTACTGGTGATGATTCCCTTTTGTGTTCTGTCAAGCGTTTTCGAAGGTTTCTCTCAGTTTCCCCGACATAGTTCTCTTCACAGTCACGACAGTCTATTTGGTAGATCACTCCAGACTTGTCCAGTTTGTCAATTTTGTCCTTGGGGGGTGACCAGCTGGCTGCGGATCGTGTTGATAGGTTTAGGATGTACGGGGACGCCAGTTTTCCTGATCTTCCTGCTCAAGGCTTCGGTCACACCGCAGACATAGGGGATGGTGACATGTCCTTTACACCTGGTTTGGTCTTGTTTGGTGGTAGGATGCGGTGTGATCTTCTTGCTAGCCGCGATGTTCCATACCTACTTCTCATAGCCTGATATGGTGAGA
>JADBJO010008147.1:32500-37500 GCA_016801955.1 Conus betulinus | reverse complement strand
TGTGATATTTTTTCTGTCCTGACTGGCTTTTACTTAGAGTTGAGTCTGTTGTGGGTTCAAATGGGACGAATGGGACCGCACAGACGAATTTATTTACGCAATAGATGCATCTCTGAGAGCGTTGCTCAAATTTCCTGACCAAAACTGCAGATGGCTGTACCCCTCGAGTCTGGTTGACAAAAAGCATAAAGTGCAGCTCTGTCATGCAGTCTCAGACCAGAATGGAAATCTGTAGCATCATCTTCAACATCGTCATCTTCATCGATCAGCATAGAATAGTTACGTTTTGAGCCGTCTGTCGATTTATGTACAGCTAGCAATCTTTATAATGAAACTAGATTGGAAGATCGAATGTGGCCTAAGGTCCAACCCATTCAATATGGGTGTGGATCTACAAAGTGGATTTGGATCAAAAGATAAATCCATAATCCGTTTCACTTGGAGGTCTTCCGTCTCCCCGGTCCTTTTTCTAAAACCTTTTTTGTAGTTGTGTACTGGTTTACATTGCAGCGCATTGCATTGCATCACCGTCTGCTGCTGGGTGTCATGGTATTATTGTGTCATGTATGGTAGCATATTGCACTCAGCCATATCGCACTTCAGTCATGTACTTCTTTCGTTGGAAGCATTTGTCATGGTATTATTGAGTATGTATGGTAGCATATTGCACTCAGCCCTATCGCACTTCAGTCATGTACTTCTTTCGTTGGAAGCATTTCTGCCAGTATCGATCTCCCAATGACCCTTCCCTCCCCAACCCTCACCCTCCATGGGAATGCCATGGGTTGCAGCAAGTGGTAAAGTTTTTTTTTTTTCCCCCAGTGTGTATCGTATCCTAGGAGTTTTAAATTTTAGGCACGTAATTTCCTCTCTCCTTTCACTCTCTTCGGCGCTGCTTTCTTTTTTTCTTTAGAATTGTCGTCCATTGTGTTTCTGATTTTGTGGCTCAGTAGCCTGTCTTTACTTGGAGAATCTCTGCTTTTAACACAGGAGGTGGGATGCTATAGGGAGTTAGGGATAGGGGTGTTGCTGAAGGAAAAAGTCTTTCAGTATGAAGTTATCCATGTCTTCTGTAAATTTGGTTGCAGGCAAATTCCTGTTTTCTGTCACTGACCAATCGCGTTCTCTCCGTCTGTCTGTCTGTCTGTCTGTCTGTCTGTCTGTCTGTCTCTCTCTCTCTCTCTCTCTCTCTCTCTCTCTCTCTCTCTCTCTCTCTCTCAAACTGCGAGGCCAAGCTCAAAGGGGAGCCATTAGTGCCCTTCGTAGACAGACACAGTGTGAGATATTGAATAGTTAATGTTTAATGCCCCTCTAAATCTGCACCCCCAGAATCATTCAGGATGGTCTGTGGCCACTATACTCCAGCTGCCCCGTCCGCCGTACGCTGAGCTCGTTGGGCCGAGTCCGCGCGGCCATCCTGCCTGTGCCCTATGCATCTTTCATCGAGTGTGTGCTTATCTGGTCGCTGCGCTCTTTACTGGTCGATATGGAAGGTAGAATGGGGAATGGAGGCTGATGGGACGACAGGGGTATGAGGGTGAGTGTGCCGAGGGTGGAAGAGGGTGGGTAGGGGAGAAACTCTCAATATCGCAGGTAGACAAGCAAGAAAGTAGGACACTTTCACCCATCACATGCACGCGATCACACACACACACACACACACACACACACACACACACACACACACACACACACACACACACAGTGACGTGAATAACTGAGATTCGTTTAATGTAGCCAACGCGCGCGCACGCACGCGAGCACGCACGCACGCGAGCACGCACGCACACACACACACACACACACACACACACACACACACACACACACACACACACACACACACACACACACACACACATACGCGCGCGCACGCGTTGACTGGGATTTGTTCAATTTTAAACTCTGAGAACTGGGCGTATACTGCATAAGTCTTGGTGAAACTGTATTTGTGCTTATTGCGCATTTGAGAGAGAGAGAGAGAGAGAGAGAGAGAGAGAGAGAGAGAGAGAGAGAGAGAGAGAGAGAGAGAGAGAGAGAGGAGACACAGACAGACAGACAGACAGACAGACAGACAGACAGACAGACAGACACAGAGAGAGGAGAGACAGACAGACAGACAGACAGACAGAACAGTGCATCATAGGAAAAGGTTTCTCTCTCTCTAATGCCTTTGCAGGCAGCATTTGTTGTGTTGGCATCAATGAACGGCTATTAAAAATCCGGTCGTTTGAACTTTTATATGAAAGTCAAGGGCACATCAAGATTGTGCCATCACATTTTGAATTGGGTGTAAGGAAATAATATGACGTGATACTTGTAAGGGATTTTGAGGGGGGAAAAAGCCTCCAAGGTTGATGCGTTTAGAATCATTTTGATGATTTTTCTACCGAGTCTAATTGATGATTGTAATCAAATTTACTTCATAAAAACGCTATGCTTGGCCGTAAGACAAACAGGGACATTGCTGTGAGACAAATAGGGATATAGCCGTAAGACAAATAGGGGCATGGCTGTAAGACAAATAGGGACATTAGATTAATGTAAGACCAATAGGGACATTAGATTAATGCAAGACAAACAGGGACATAACGTTAATATTGTGCGTGGTGAAGCTTCAGTCAAATAATGAATCCTCTCTAGCCATGATGTTTCATAACTGCAATCCTCTCTAGTCAGGGTGTTTCATAACTGCAATCCTCTCTAGCCAAGGTGTTTCATAACTGCAATCCTCTCTAGTCATGGTGTTTCATAACTGCAATCCTCTCTAGCCATGGTGTTTCATAACTGCACTCCTCTCTAGCCATGGTGTTTCATAACTGCAATCAATCCTCTCTAGTCATGGTGCTTCATAACTGCAATCCTCTCTAGTCAAGGTATTTCATAACTGCAATCCTCTCTAGTCATGGTGTTTCATAACTGCAATCCTCTCTAGCCATGGTGTTTCATAACTGCAATCCTCTCTAGTCATGGTGTTTCATAACTGCAATCCTCTCTAGTCATGGTGTTTCGTAACTGCAGACGTCATACCACACACTGGGATATTCTTGTTCATGTAACAAGTTCTATTTGGTCACAAGTGACAAACTGCAAAGAGTACGGTAAAGTGTATGTATCTGAATGGATCCTCACTCGATAGTTTCGATATTAATCTTTAGGTTTTGCTTCAGAAGATAAACCGTTCAAATAACACACCCTCATTAGTCATTGGGCAAAGTGTTACCTTTTTTTTTTTTTTTTTTTTTTTTTTTTTTTTTTTTTTTTTTTTTTTTTGGGGGGGGGGGTAGGGGAGGGGCTCCATAGGTCCTGTCTTATCATAAATACCATCAAGGACGTTGGTACAAAATTAACTAGGGTCTCATGAGTAGTTGACTCGGTCAGATGTTCATGAATAGATTGTATGAGAAATGTGTATGATTCAGAAAGGTCATATGCATTTTGTTGTGAAAGAATAGTGTTTACCGTTTGTGGATCTCTCCAGAATCAAGGAACATACCACTTGGAGCCAACAGTGTTTTATAACATTTCCAGCCAACAGTGTTTTATCTATATAAGCACTCTGGACTGCAAAGTCAACACGGTGCTCCAGACATATCGGGCGTTGGGAGGCTGAAACTGCCGAAAGTGCTTTCTATTACAGCTTTTATGTTGCCTAGCTCGCCGTCTATTTACTACTGGCGGAAAACATGAGAACCCAAAGAATGAAATTAATAAATGCGCCATTCAATACTGGAGCCTGACTAGTGTTTCATGGAGATTCTTGTCCTTCCAAACATGTGCTAATCTGGACAGTGCTTTAGCTGTCTTTGCTGCCCTTGATAGGATTTTTAGTTAGAGAGTTTCCCACCGTTGATGATGGATCCCAGTGTTAAATAGTTCATTTACCTTGGATCCATCCATCTTCTTTTAACTATTCATGACATAAATCGTTGGTCCAGCGCCCGCCAAGGCCTCACAAGGTGCACTGCCATGATGAACGCTGCCTCCATGCCCTCTTGTAGCGATGGGGCAAGCGCCTGAATTGTGGCACAGCTCTTCCCGAGCTACTCAGCAACGCTCTTTGTGAACCTCTTTTTCTGTCTGTCCTTATCCCCTCGGGGGATTCTCGGTGAGTCCGATTGGTCGTAACTCATGTCCACACCTCTTCAACTGTCTTTTCTTCTCTGTGGTCAAGCGAAACAACAACGAGTAGGGCTGGTAGATCGTTTTTGTTGTTGGCTAAAAAGAAAAAAAAAAGAGCTTGTTACTACCACTCATCTATAACATCTCAACTCTACAGCTTAGATCCTCGTGTTTTCTATGCTTTGCCTGAAATCATTTTCCTGGAAAACATGATAGTCTTGAATGGGTGAGCGAATGAAAACACAGTGAAGTGAAAAGGGGACAGGTTGCAGAAGAGAGGTGAAGGGTTTGCGGATGGTAGAGACAGAGTCACACAATTCATCTGCAACAAACCGACCTAAGCTGAGAGGAGAGAGCTGTAATGAAAGCAGAAGAAGGCAACAGCATGGGGAGGAAGTGAATGAGAGAGGGAAGAGGAGGATGGAGGGAGAATGAGGTGAGACAGGAAGAATGAAATTAATAAATGCGCCATTCAATACTGGAGCCTGACTAGTGTTTCATGGAGATTCTTGTCCTTCCAAACATGTGCTAATCTGGACGTGCTTTAGCTGTCTTTGCTGCCCTTGATAGGATTTTTAGTTAGAGAGTTTCCACCGTTGATGATGGATCCCAGTGTTAAATAGTTCATTTACCTTGGATCCATCCATCTTCTTTTAACTATTCATGACATAAATCGTTGGTCCAGCGCCCGCCAAGGCCTCACAAGGTGCACTGCCATGATGAACGCTGCCTCCATGCCCTCTTGTAGCGATGGGGCAAGCGCCTGAATTGTGGCACAGCTTTTCCCGAGCTACTCAGCAACGCTCTTTGTGAACCTCTTTTTCTGTCTGTCCTTATCCCCTCGGGGGATTCTCGGTGAGTCCGATTGGTCGTAACTC
>JADBJO010008147.1:27500-30000 GCA_016801955.1 Conus betulinus | reverse complement strand
ACATTCTTTTAAAATTCTTTTCTTTTATAAAAAGATATTCTATTTCTCATCAATATCACGCGTGTCTCAGACTGCAAAAAGAACTAAGATATTTCCTCCCGAAGTCCGTTGTTGTACTTCCAGTTCTTATAGAACAGGGAGTACTTTACAATGGGAACAAAGAAATGCTGTGTGTGTGTCCGTGGACAAAATGTGTTCCACTCGCTCCAGAAAAAAACTTCTCGGCCGATCTATCTGAAAATTTGTAGATATGTTCATTATGGTGTCGGATAATGCCAATGTTTTGTTTTACCAGAATAGCCGTTACTAACGGCTATAACGGCCCCCCAAACGAGTTTTCTTCTTAATGGAATATCTGAAAGTACTACTTCGCCGATTTCTTATCTCGGTGACGAAATACAGTATGACGCAATTGTGACGTTTTCTATTACGACGCATGTTTGATTGCGACTTTTTTTCTTTTTTTTTTTTTTTTTTTACACACGTGTTCAAGATAGATCTAAACTGGGAGTACGTGTATATGCTTTGCATTTTTTTTTTACCTGATCGAAGCAAACGCCTAATCAGAAAAGTCGTGGACAGGATTAGATATGTGTGCTTCCGATTTTGATTAGATATCTAACCATTGACATGCACAATTGCTCATATGTATGTACAGTGTTGCTTACTCATCTCCATAGATCTAGCTCCTCACAAAAATAATCATTACATTGTAACTGAAATCCCAAGCCTTTGGAGACATGCAAGAAGGTCCCTTGCGCGATGGCAAAGGGCACCTGCTTTGTCTACTGTACTAACCCTGCAAGGTATTCAAAGGACCTGTTTCTTCTGTTGTTGGCAAATTCTGAGCAAAAGTAAACATGTAACTGAAAAATGCCAGACCTCTATGGGCGATTGCATCAAACTAAACTAACCAGAGAACATGATTTTCACAACTACGAACATTTCCATTCAGATGAATTACGGGTTTCACGCCTGTCTGGAAAGTAATGTCAGACAAGGAATGCAAGCATGCTTAAATTCCTCTGTGGAAGTGGGAGAAAAAAGGCACGACCAGGTTCACTTTTCTGATAAAGGCATACACAACATCTTGAAAAAAAATGTTCTGTAAGACTTAAGAAGAAAAAATGTTCATGTGATCAGAGACACATATTGACAACTATGACAGGGAAAAAAAAAAGTCATCGGTTTGCTAAGGACAAAAGAAGTGATCTGAGCCAACATTTCACCAAGGGAGAAAGTAAATATTTGATATAAAGAGTTTGCCAGCAGCGAAAGAAATGGTTTGATCTCGCCGAGGGCAAAGATCACATCGAGTCAATATTGATCTGTGTGCACAGACATGGAGAGAAATGAGGCACGTATAACATTGGTGGTGGTCTTGGAGTTGATAAACTGGAGCTGCCAGTATGTTGAAAGATTCACAGTAACATAAGCTTACACAGAAATCAAAAGAAAGTGGCAAATGAATGACCTGTGCAAAGACAAAGTTTAAACAACTTTCGTCTCTCTCATTCAGCGTCTGTCCATTTAAAATCCCCCCTTACCTCCATAACACGTGAGACAAATATTGTCTGTTGGGACTCATAGTCGGGTAAGGTTTTGTTTTTAAATCTGGCCCCGCCATTATACCTTTCCACCATCATACATAGACAGCGACATCCTTTAGACCTAACAGTTGCAGGAAAAGAAAAGTATGTAGTTGCCCAGCTTTGGCATCATCAGCAGATTATGGAATCACAGAAGCTGGTTTGTTAAAAGGAGAAGAAAAAATCGCTGAAACTCTAGGGAAGAGATGGAGAGGAGGCGGCGGAGAGAGAGATCATGTTTCTCAAAGCCAATCCTCTCCGCGTCTCCATTTTCTTCAGGGGTAAAAAGACCCTGAGTGATGTATTGCCCACTTTCTGGTCCGACCATGACCAGCATATCGTTTGTAAAGCATCTGTCGATCTGTTTAACTGTTGCAGCGTCTTGCTAACACACGAGTGTCAGGCAGACAGAAGTGATGACCGCCCAGTCTGGCCAAGACTTGCCAGGAGAGTACATGACGACAGCGTCGTCGTCTCCTACCATTCCCAGAAAGGCAGCCAGCACGCCAGGCATTCCCACTGCCGTTCTTTTTCTCCCGTTGTGTGTGTGTGTGTGTGAATTTTTTTTTTGCAGTTTTTCATGTTTTCATCTCTGCACATTTGCAGGAAAGCGGGATCCTGCCGAAGCCTATCCGGATTGTTTCATGATGACCTGCATCTGGCTGTTTTCAAGGCAAGCTGTAACACTGTAATTGAAGAAAGCTGATGCACAACCACCACAGGACAGTAGGCAACGGCATCCCATAGAAAAAAAAAGCAAGTCAAAATACTTATGATCTGATCTTGACGAAGAACATCAGATGGTGACAGAAGTGGGATTTGAATATTTGTGTGTAGGAAACGCTGCGGTGCAGCTGCTGCTGAACTGTGTTCAACAGCTCCTCGTGGAAATTATCAGCAGTGTCTTGACC
>JADBJO010008147.1:20000-22500 GCA_016801955.1 Conus betulinus | reverse complement strand
TTGTGACCAGACTATGTGCTTGTAGAATATATTTCAGGCAGTACTTTTTCCTTCCTTCCCTCTCTTTTGTTTCATCTTAGTCTAAAACAAAAATTTTTTGAAACAATCTTTCTCTTTTCCTCATCCCATTACACTGTGCTTTTGAAGTCAGCTTAACTTTGATAGATGTAGAGTCTGCCTCAGTAGGCCATCGAATGTTTAAATCCGATCTGTTTTCTTTTTAAAACTACGTTATTTTTCTCATTTAAAGAAGCACTCGCACAGGAGAGCGAGGGGATAGATATTCAACCAAGAATATGCTGGGGATGTTTTCATCAATGTGCGGTCTTGCCTTCTCTTCAGAAAAATGAAAATAATAAACCAACAGACTAAAATGTTAAGGTTTGGGGATACCGGATAGAAAATCTCTCGTAAGGGGGAAAAGTGAGTGTAATTACCATTCGCCTATTGCTGTCGGAAAGGAAGCGACGTTAAGTATTGGCGCGCACAGCGTTGCAGGCAAATGGACATTGGTGTTCGCAGGCAACGGATGTGCGAGTATGTGTAGGCACATGAATGAATGATAACGTCAGTACAAGTGAATGAGACCAAAGTGCAAAGTACACACGAAATTGCAGGTGAGTGGCAGCCTTTTTCGTTCACGAATACATCTTCGCAGCATAAAAAGTGGTGTGTAATTGGATTGAATTAATTGTATAATAGCTTCACCGAGAGAAGCCTTAACTGTTTGCTCATTGTAAAAAAAAAAAAAAAAAAAAAAAAAAAAAAAAAAAAAAAGCGCATGTGTTGCGTGCATCATATGACAGTGCGTTTGGCGTATAGTTCATGATTTCCGCCTGTGTGCGACTGTACTTAAATTCGCCTATGTGTGATACACAACAATCCTGTTCACCTGTGTGCGCGATACACAACTATCCTGTTCGCGCCTGTGCGCGATACACAACTATCCTGTTCGCCTGTGCGCGCGATATATAACTATCCTGTTCGCCTGCCTGTGTGTGCGATTTGGCGGTACCATTCCGCCTGTGTGCGGTACATGAGGCATAACCCTAGCTGATCATGGCCAATCATCCTGGGGCACAGGACCAAGAGAAGATCACAATTATTCATAAGGAGGATAAAGTCGAGAGACTTGATGCACGCATCAGTCAAATTGATGACAGATTTTCTAGACTGGAAGAAGCCATGCAGGATCTGTTGTTGACCGCTAAACACTCGGACAAAGACCCGGCTATACCCCAGGCATCGCGTGGCCCTAAGAGACGGCGCCATTCTCTCTCTGATGAGGACGGAGAGGAAACTCGGTCAGGGTCCGACTGCGACGAGTACAGGCGCACGAAAGGTAAACAGGCGGTTAAAAAAAAAACGGTAATGCCACTCTCAGCAATGAGGATTCTATTTTCATCGTCAGGTGGAGAAATCTATGATGACGCTGAAGATACTATTTCCCTTGAATGTCAAGATGATGACTTGTTGAGTGAGATAAAAAAAGAAAGAGACTTGACAGCAAAGAGAAAACAGCTGACAAAGTGGCTGACTCAATGGCTGAGATCATCAATAAAAGATTTGCTCAGGGACTTTCTGACACAAAACTTAAAGAACGGCTTGATAAATACCAACGCCCAGACAACTGCCCCAAGCTTCAGCTGCCCAAAGTGAATACAGAAATCTGGAAGGATTTACCAGCCACTGTCGAACAGGCTGATGTTAAGATGGCTTCAGTACAGAGAGCCATTGTCAAACCCACAGCAGCACTGGCACAGAGCACACAAACTATACTCAAAGCACACAGCAAGAAAAAGTGACTGATGCGGACATCAAAGCCTCTGTCACTGATCAGAACGCTGATGCTCTGGCCTTGTTGGGTCATGCATGTCACGAGCTGTCAGTAAAACGCAGACAGGTCCTGCACCACTATCTCCCCAGACAGCTGACAGGTTTGTGCAATGAGAGTGTCCCCATTACTTGTGAGCTCTTAGGGGACACTCTGACTGCTTCCATCAAGGAGATCAAAGAGCTGGACAGACTGTCACGTGGTGCAGGACCTAGTCGTTATCAGCCCAATCATGACACAGACAACGCAACATACGTAGTAGAAAGGCAACAACAAAAACGTTCTTTTTTTTTTTTTTTTTTTTTAGGCCAGAGACAACAACTCTACGGCCGTCAAAAGAAGTTCCAGGGGAACAGAAAAACGCAAGACAGTTCTACCAGAAGAAAGCCTAGAGTCTGTGTCACTCTTGGATGGTTAGGTGAGACACACTGTCCCTCCTCATCTGCTGGATGGAATGAGACAGGAGGCTTTACTTTTTTCAAGGTGGGGCAGGCTTACACAATATGTTGATAAATGGGAACATTTGACAAAAGACCCTGAAATTTTAGAAACAGTACAAGGCGTGAGGCTTCAGTTTGATTGTTGGACAAATGAAAAGACATTCTCTAAAGACTGTCAGAGACAAAGCAGTACCAGTTTCAACCAGAAAGTGCTTGATGGCTATGT
>JADBJO010008147.1:5000-7500 GCA_016801955.1 Conus betulinus | reverse complement strand
TGCTCTGTTCTGTCTCTGTCTTTGTTTCTGTCTGTATTAGAAACAACCACACAATGAAAAAACAAAGAAGCAAATTTTTCTTTTCCACGTTTCGGCTCTGGGCTTTCACCAGGGCCTACTTCATTTAAGCACTACTGAAAAATCAAACAATCTTTAACTCTGCCTTTCTTTGATTATTACTCAGTGAATTACAGATGGCTGGCACAGGCTCCCAACAGAGCACAAATGGAAATTTGATTGTTAACAAAAATGATCCAGTGTTAAACATTGCACGTGTGTAGACTCCATAACCAATCCCACCCATCCCTTCCCCCAACACTCACACAACACCCACACACACAGAAACACAATCATACCCCCAAAATACACCCCCCAACACACACACACACACACACACACACACACACACACACACACACACACACACACACACACACACACACACACACACACACACACACACACACACTTTACCGTATACGTACACACACACACACACACACACACACACACACACACACACACACACACACACACACACATGCACGCATGCACACACTCATACAGGAGGAGAGAAAGAAAGGGTGTGTGTGTGGGGAGAGGGATACTGGTTTTCAGTAAACATGTCGAAAATTGAATTGTCTATGAACATTTCAAACGAATTCATCTCACCTATGTGTAGTTCTTGCAAATGTCAAAACTGTGTTATAAGTAAGTAGGGTAATATATGTATAAAGTAAATCACAACTAGAGTACTATTTTAGAGTAGGCTGACCAGATACCCTCCAGAGGAGGTGGAGCAGAGTAGGAAGTGGGGAAAGGAAAAAAAGGGGTTTTTAATTGGGTAAAAGCATGTAGGCAGTGGAAGGGACTGGGGGCAGGAACGAAATTATCATAATTGGGAGTGTGTGTTGGGGGGGGGGGGGGGGGGGGGGACTGGTTAGGAGGGAGACCAGTAAGGTAAGGTAAGGTAAGGTAGTATTGCTTATAGCCCAGCCGACCACAAAGGGCCCTATCAGGGCTGTCACCACGAAGAGTTGTCACCAAAAGGTATGTGCATAAAGGAATCATGTAGGAAGAGCTGGTAGGGAGGAAGAAGGTCAAGAGTCTGGGAGGGAAAGGTCTAAAAGAAGGCTTGAATGAAGAGTGTGGCAGTAAGGGTAGATAGTGAAAATAGGTAAGGGGCAGAGCTAACGTAAGGCAATGTTGCTTATACCCCAGCCGACCGCAAAGGGCCATATCAGGGCTGTCACCACGTTAAAATCAACTCACAAGTCACACACCCCCAAAAAAAAAAATAATAAATAAAAAAAAAT
This sequence comes from Conus betulinus, assembly GCA_016801955.1. NCBI lineage: Eukaryota > Metazoa > Mollusca > Gastropoda > Neogastropoda > Conidae > Conus > Conus betulinus. The sequence goes on along the minus strand of JADBJO010008147.1, from coordinate 6,184 downwards.
AAGTAAAAAGCATTCACGCATTTCTTTAAAATACATCTTCTAAAACAGCACCAGAGATTTCGTTTAAAAATCTTTCTTCCGTAAAATCCTCGATCAGATGAAAATTGTTAATCTCTTTTTAGAAACTCACAGATCACGTCAGGCGGGACATCTCTGAACAAAGTATTCACGGAGTCTGCTGTAAAGTGTTGATTATGTCTCACGTCGTGCAAGTCCCAACATTCTAAAAGAATATGTCTCACTGTGAGTGGTACACGACAAGGGAGGAGAAGAACAGGAGGGAGAGAATGGTCGGGGGGGGGGGGGGGGGGAGAGAGAGAGAAGCAGGAGAGAAGAGATATACATATTGAATGTGAGCTGTGTTAGTTATGATAAATTAGCTAGAGATGGTGCGTTAAGAAAACCACCTCAGAGTAATTTAAAACTTGATGTTCAAGAAATTAATTCGCAATTAGAAAAAGACGTGAACAGTAAACAGCTTCCAGGGAAGTATGAAATCTTATCAAGTCCACGATATTTGTCATTTTTTGATATACAAGCTTCGACTGAATTCGTGGAAAACCAAGTGTAGCATGTGATTGTTCAAATCCTCTGTCAGTGGACCATATTCTTTTTCATTGTTCAATATTAACTTCATTGTACAAAGAATCGAACGTGAACGTGACTGTACACGATTCTGTCAAAACAATAACCCACAAACCAGAAATTGTGTTTCAAATAGCAAAAAAAAAGTTTTCCCATGCATCAGATTAACAGATTTCTATAAACGCTCCCCTTCCCCTCACTCCCATTAATTGTTGGTCTGATATATCACCAAGTGTGGACAGACTCCAATTCAGGAACTCACTCACTTACTCAGCTGTGGTAGGAGATGTACATAAAAAAAAATGCAAACCCCGAAGAAGGCAAGGACGAGAAAAGAATCGGGTGAGAGATCAGGAGGTGGGGACGGAGAAGGGGGGGGGGGGGGGGGGGGGGTTACGGTAGGGTATAGAGAAGGGGGGAAGGAGGAGGGGCAGGAGGGAGAAAGCGATGGACATCTCTCCCATCCTTTGTCTTGTCGGTGCTGTGGCTATGAATCATGTCGGCAGGCCCTACATTGGCAGCTCTCTGTGAACGCCACTTCCCTTTCCCATCCCTTCTTCGTACCAGCGTTTGATTAAGGATGGATGGCAGCACAAACT
>JADBJO010008146.1:92500-100714 GCA_016801955.1 Conus betulinus | reverse complement strand
GCTCCTTGGTGTTATAAGAATGGAAAACTGTGTCGTGCCATCGTGAAGCCGTACTGTTTGAACACCACACCGACATTTTTCTCCGTCTTCCGGGTGGGTATTTAAAGCTCTAAGGCGGCATTGGGAGGACAACTTTAATTCCATGCCTCCGGAGACGAGGACAAGCCAAATTGTGGAAGAGGGGGGGGGTAAGGCGATTTGGTTGCGCACCAAGAAAGGTATTGGCATTAAGAGAGGATCGACTAGAAGGCCTTGGGGATGTCCCCCACACCCTTTTCTCGACCATTCAAAGGCTTAAGACCGGACAGCGTCTTCTCGAGCACTCTGCGAGATCGACTACGGGCAGCCCAGCAATGTGAACGTCAGCACACAGACCATCCGGAGAACCGGCTCCACGCGGCAGGGATCAGGTCGAGGGTCCCAGCAGTGATGAAACCGCCCCTGACCCCAGCACAACCGGGGACGCCGCAGGACGGGACCTGGGCAGCACTTCACAGGAGGTGGACAAGAGATCAGTGGGGCGAGAGTGATCTTTTTCGAACGAGTCCCGGTTCACCCTCCCTCTCATTTAACGACGGGCGGGTACGCGTCTGGCGCCGTCCCGGCGAACGCTACGCGGACGCCGCGGTCAGGCAGCATGACCGCTATGGGAGGCGGTCGAGTGATGGGATGTGTGGGGTGGGTTCAGCCTCAACCCACAAGACCCCCCTACACCGTGTTGAAGGCCGTGCTGACCGGCGTGGCGTACAGGGACACAACCATTCTCCGACCCCTTGTGCTGCCGGCCCTGCAGGCGGTGGGACCCGGCGCCCAGTTCCAGGATGACAATGCCCCCTGTCATCGAGCTGCGGTGGTGAACAGGTTCCTGGAGGAGCAACAGGTTACGAGGATGGACTGGCCGGCCCGCTCGCCCGACATGAAACCCAATAGAACACTGTGGGACGTGTTGGTGGGCGGTTCCGCGCCCACGACCCACCTGCTACCACCCTTGACGACCTCTTCCACCTGCTGCAGCAGGAGTGGCAGCTGGGGCGGTACCCCAGGACAACCCTCACGCCGCCTGGTTCACTCAATGAGACGTCGCTGTGAAGCCTGCTTCAATGTTAATGGGGGCCCATACTCGTTATTGACTTGATGGTATTCAGTGGAATAACCATGTGAATTTGGAAAAAGGGGGTATTACTCTTCATGTGACTCTTCAGGTGCATAGCACAAAGATTAATCGTGTCACAATTACAGCATCATGTTTGAAGAAATGAAGGGGGAAATAATGAAATTACAACCTTCATTCATCAGCAATCTGTGTTTGTCTGCTTTTTATTCAGAAGGCAGAGGCTGTTTCGTCCAAGTGACCCTTTGTAACAATTTGGGTAGTATATATATATATATATATATATAATATCAGAATATAATGATAGATAATTATATATACTATATACATAACTATTAAACCACCCAACACACGATCATTTGGTTTCCCGCATGTCACCTCCCAGAAATTTACTTTATATTGTTTTTGTCCACCCCCGGTCTCCCCACCCCCCCCCCCCATTTTGAGAAACACATGGCTTTTTTCCCCACAGTATACTAGCCCGCGCTATCATAGGCCCCCATATTTCGCCACACAGAGCTATAGGTTGACTGTCTCTGATGCATTAAAACAATCCGCTGAATAATTCTACTGAAAATACGTTCACAACATTTATTCTCTAAGTGTAGAGAACTGTACATTTTCAGAATACAATGGCCCACGGAAAGGGACGAACAATCGGTTTGATCCCCCCCCCGCCCAAAATCCCCCCCCTCCGCGCCCCCCCCCCCCACCCCCCCCCCCCCCCCCTGCCCTCCCAAGCTAAACACTCTTCACTGTCAGCAAGCTTAAACTATACTGCTGAGATGGTTAGCGGTCGGAGGCCGAAGTGAGAATTGTTTGGGAATGAAATGACCTGCAGCTAGTGCAGAGACAGAAAGTTAATCAGGTGCAGTGGATGACATCGGCGCATTGACAACCACCAGTACACAACGTCACGCACGCATCAACACTCTAGCGTACTCACACCCACGCCACACTTTGCTGACACACCGTTGGGGTAAACACATTCCCTTTTTGCATATTATCTCTTACATACTGTAAATCCGACTGGAAACTGGGGATATAATATTATAAGGATGCTCGATACCAGTCAAGCTGCCCACAGACGTCATCCCGTCTGACAAGATTTTCCACCACCAAGAAACAGAAAATTATTTACTGGCCACTAATAATCAAATTAAAAAAAAAAAATGGCCACTTTTCCCACCAATATTCCTTTGTTCCTTAAGAGGGCTTTTCCTTTTTCTCTCACGGCCATAGAAAAATTTTCTCCAATGTAAATATTTGTACCTTTGAGGGTTTTTCTTCTTCTTAGATTTTAAAATAACTACTTGATCTGTGTAAGATGTGTGGCAGTCAATCACTGGGGAATTCGGTTTAGCGTTGAGGCGGTGGACACGGGCAAATCCAACACTATGGGGCAATCCTAACTGACTAGCCATCAAAGCTTTTCAACTTTATCCCACAATTTGTGCTAGTTTTGTTTGGCTCTGGCTTGCCCCAGGAACAATAAATTGTTTCCATTTTCACACGCCCCTCTAAATCATTCCCCTTGATTTCAAACCGTTCCCCCTTTTTTCCCTCAAAAATTTTTTTTTCTTCCTTCCAGCGATTTTATTCCCTGCAACTTAGCGTCCTCCTGATCTTTTTCCCTCTGCACCAAACTACCCCACCTGAAGATTTCCAAACGCCCCCTCACAGACGCGCATCCTCTTTTCACACCAGCAAGCTTACCCTTCCTGGAGGTGTCCGTCCTTGTGTCAGTTTAGCTCTGATCTCACCCCAGCGCTGATCGGTCGGTCTCGATGGCCTCAGTGGCTTGTTTGGTTTTGGGTGGCGCTCCACAAGCACAACAGAAAGAATGCTCGCCCCCCCCCCCCCCCCCCCCCCACTTGGGTGGCACTCGAAGCAAAGAAAACTGAGACCCCTCCCCACACACCACAATGAAGGTCATGGAAACGGCCACTCACAGTCAGAAGAGTAGGGAACGTATAGTATGGCGTATTGCTCGGCTCTCTGGGTCATGAGGTGTTATAGACAACTAGGCAAGAATGTCCCCACAGCTGGCTGTGACATGGGTTGACGCTGTCGACATCTGTTGGCGGTGGTCGGGTGGTGGGGTAGGGTTGGGGGTGGGCTGGTGGGGGCACATGCATACACACAGCAGAAGCTGAGACAACCACAGAAGTGAAGCCATACTGTAAGTTTTCCTCAGTGAGCCAAGGATGTGCGGCCCAAGTTCAAGGTCAACACCGTGAGCACGATGCAAATACGGAAAAGATGCTGATTAAAAAAATGTCCCAAAAGTCTAACCACTACGAGCTCCCAGCACAGAACTCTACTACCACACTTACAGAGGGGCGCTGTGTAAGACAAAAAAAACATTTGGTACCCCACAACAAGTTCCAGCCACACCACTCAGTTCACAGAGGACGAGATGAGACGAGAGATAGAGGCCATAGTCCCTTAGAAGGGGGAGAGGGGGGGGGGGGGTACATGAAAAATACATACAGGCTCCTGAATAGTGTATTATTGTGTTAATACAAACTTCTTCTGTCAAATGCTTTGTTCAAATAATGCACGAGTTGCTTTTAATAACAATCCTCTCCATTTCTTGACGACATTAACATAAAACAAGTTTAGAAATAAGCATGGCTGTGTTGAAATATTTATGAGGAATAAATGTTCTCTGAGATCACGTAGTTGTGGACAAATATAAACACAAATGACATTCGTCTTCTTTTGAACGCGCCAACATAAAGGGCAAAAAAGACGACGAATCGTTGACTGTCTGTAGCGAGAATAATGAACAGAGATGTCAGAAAGTAGCAAAACGAAATGTTGTCATCATACGCTTCCCTCCTCTATTAACAGGCATTGACATATAGCTTGGCACACCATGTAAGCATTTATCATTTTATAAAAAAAAATCAAAATCTATCACTATTCCTTCATGTTGAAGTCCCCAGTCTTTCACCGAAATACAAGGCGCACGAAGGCGTTCACATCTCCAACACCTATGACTCACCCATACAACACCAAATCAATATTCACAGAGCTAGTTTCGGACATGGACGCCGAGTTTTTCTTACCCCTACAATCCAGTTCTAACAACATTCTGTATGCCTTTGTAAGGTATCTTTCAACATTCATTGGAGTTCATTTTAACCAGTAGAGAGAGAGACAGAGAGAGAGAGAGAGAGAGAGAGACCGAGAGAGAGAAGACAGAGCTGAGAGGGAGAGAGAGAGAGAGACAGACAGACAGACAGGACAGACCGACAGGGACAGAGACAGAGTTCCCAGCACACCCCTCCAATCCACAGAGAGAGAGAGACAGAGAGAGAGAGAGAGAGAGAGAGATCCGGAGAGAGAGAGAGAGAGAGAGAGAGAGAGAGAGCGCACAATGGAACAATTGACAACACAACCTGAACACAGTTTTATGTTTCAGGCCTCCGGCCTGTAACAACGTGAGGTGCAGTGCACACATGAGGAAGAAAAAAGAGAAATGACAACAAAAGTATATTTCCGCGAGTACTAATTAATGGCTAATTTCATGAGGAGCTCATAACTAATATATCATGACTCTGTGTGTGGTGTGTGTGTGTGTGGGCAATGTGCGTGTGTGGGTGTGTGTGTGTGGTGTGTGTTGCGCGTTGCGTGTGTTATGTGTGGTGGTGTTGTGTTGTGTGTGTGTGTGTGTGTGTGAGGAGAGAGAGTTAGACGGGGGAGAGATTTCATCTCTTTTTGAGGAGAGAGATGAGAGAGGGGGGGGTGGGGAGGGCGGGGGGACCAGCCCTGCACAAGCAAAAAAACCCTTTTTATCGAAAACACATCAACTGTGGGAATTGTCAGTCCGTATGTGAAACATGGAAGTTTTGGACCCACAAACTTCATCCGAAAAGACCAAGGCTTTACACTCATCAGACAGTACCAGGTTTTTGAATGTTGTGCCACACATACGGCCCTCTCTCTATCTCTCTCTCTCTCTCTCCTCTCTCTCTCTCTCTCTCTCTCTCTCTCTCGTGCGCGTGTGATGTGTGTCTGTCTGGCGTGCTGTGCTGTGTGCTGCGTGAGGGCATACATGCTGTGTGTGTTGTGTGTGCTGTGTGTGTGTGTGTGTGTTTGTGCGACCGAGAGTGCGTGAGTATAGTGCAGCGTGAGTGGTGCCCATGCGTGCGGAGTGTGGGTGCGTGAGGGTGTGTTTGTGTGTCGTGTACGTGCCACTGTGATATGTGCGGTGGAGGATTGTGGTGGAGTGGAGGTGGTGGTAGTGGCGTAGTGTGGGATGCCGCTGCGAGTGTGTTGCAGTGGAGTGTGTGCGGCACTTGTGTATGCTGCGCGTGGGGTGGTTGGTGGTTGGTGGTGGTGGTGGATAGTGAGCGGGGGTCCGTGGTGTGAGGTAAGGTGGTGGTGGTGTGTGTGTGTGTGGATGTCCAAGCTGTGTGTGTCGAAGGTGTGTGTAGTGGTGATGTGTGTGTGTGGTGCGCCGCGCGCGCCGCGTGCCCGAGCGCCCCGGCTCTGTGTGTTTGTGGTGAGTGTTGGACACACAGGCTAAGATCAATATCGTTTTTGTTTTTTTTTTTTTTTTTTTTTAAAACAAGGTAAATTTGATCCATATATTACATGCAATCAACCGTCTACTGCTAAGCAAAGAATACAGGTGCGCACGTCACACTCAACAAAAAAAACAGTGCTGTGGAGTGGTCGCGGTACACTGCCTAGCACGGCACACACACACACACACCAAAAACACACACACACACAACACACACACAACACACACACGCACGCACACAGAGGAGAGAGAGATCCGAGAGAAGACTGAATAAGATGCGGAGAGATTAGTCAGTGGAGACGGGATCGTGAAGACGAGAGAGCACGAGAGTAGGTCGCGCTGCCCTGATAAATGATGTTGCGTGTGCGGTGCTGTCGAGCCACGCGCGCGTGCGTGACGTGCAGAGCTTGGTGGGTGTGTGTGTGTGTGTGTGTGTGCGTGTGGATGCATGCGCGGCGCTGTTTCCCGTGCGTGCTGGAGTGCGATGCGGTGCGTGCGTGTGTGTCGTTGGCCGTGCAAGACTAAGAACCCATTAACTTCATAAGAACATCAATGCATAACTCATAAACACAATCTATCTGGTGATGAAAAGAAAATGCCATTACACTACTGTTTTTACCTCTCATCCCCCCCCCCCCCCCTGAATTACACATGCACACTGGCACGAGCTCGCACTTGTCATCTGAACTACGGTAAACGCAAACAGTCTTAAGACACACAAATATATTACAGTAATATAAAAACTAACCACAGCTGCTGCGCACATGTTTGTCTGTGCGTGCAGGCGTACTAGGACGTGTAATGCGTGAGTCATGTGTGTAGGCGATCTAGCTGCGCCAGGTCTGGCTAGTATACGTGTGTATGTGTGTGTGTGTGTATACTGTGTGTGTATGTGTGTGTGTGTGTGTGCGGTGTGGTAGTGTGTGGTGTGGTGTGTGTGTGTGCGATGGCGATGTGTGTGAGTGACCGTGGGCGATGCACAGTGTGAATGCTGTGTGTGTGCTGTGTGTGGTGTGTGTGTGTCGGTGTGTGTGTGTGTGTGTCGTCCGTGTAGCGTGTTCGTAAAGTGCGGTGCGTGAGTTGCAAGATGTGGTGTGTAGTGTGTGTGTGTGTGTAAGTGTTGTGTGGGTGCTGTGGTGTGTGTGTGTGGGGTGTGTAGCGTGAGGTGCCGTGCGTAGCTTCGTGTGTGTGTATGTGTGTGTGCGGTGTGTGTGTGTGTGTGTGTTGTGCGGTGTGGTGTGTGTGTGTGTGCGCATATGTGTGCAGTGCGGTGTGTGTGTGGGTGTGTGTGATGTCGTGTGTGTTGTGTAGTGGGATGTAGTGTGTGTGTGTGTGTGTAGCCCGATAAAGTGTGTGTGTGGTGTGCGTGTGTTGCGCCTAGTGTGTGTGCTGTGTATGATGGGTGTGTGTGTTTGGTATGTGTCACAGACTTGACGAGCGAGCGCGCGTGTATGTGTTTGGCTGAACCTTGCTAGTAGTGCGTGCGAGGTGCTTGCTGTGCCGCGCGTAATGTGGTGCCTGAGTACGTGCCATAGGAGCTGCGATCCTTGGTTAGCCTTGCGTGGTGCGTGGTGCGTGTGTGTGAGTGTGTGGTGTGTGTGTGTGTGTGTGTTTAGTTATATATGTGTGTGTGGCTGTGTGTGTGTGTGTTGTGTGCGTGCGCGCTGCCTGAGACCCGCTGCGCGCGCGGTTTTTTTGTGCCCTGCCCTGTGATGCCACCACGGGGTACCCGCCCTCAACTCTGTTTGCTCCCCCTGTGTTTTTTTTCTGCCATACCCGCTTCTGCCACCCCTCGCCTGTTGTGTAGCATGCGCCTCTGTCTGACCTACACTCCGTCCCCTTATTCGCTTTTCCTTCGCTGCCCCCCCCCCTTGCACCCCCCCCCCCCCCCACAGCCCCTCCACTTCTCCCACTTCCCCCGGCATCCGACCCCCTTGATCCCCGTCTCTGCATCTCCCCCCCCACCACACCCCCCCCCCCCCTGCCCCCCCGCCCCTCTGCCTCCCAACTCCCTGATCGCTCGCCGCAGACCTATCACCCCAGGCGTCTACCTGCCTCTCCCCGTCCCTGCCTGACAACCCCCCCCCCCCCCTTCACCCCGCCCCTCACTCCGCCCCCACCCTGCGCTTGTTTACAACAGTTCCATCCATCCGCCGCCCGCACAGACCCCATCCCTGCAAGACTAGACCCTCCATAGTGTAGTCGGGAGACAGACGCGCACCCGCCAAGACACGAACATTGGCCAAAGTCTCGCGAAAGGCGGAGACGACGCCGCGCATGCCGACTGGCCGCAGAAGAAAGAAGGAAAAAAGGAAGAAAGAAAAAAAGAAAAGAGAAAAAGAAGAAGAAAGAGAGAAGAAGAAGAAGAGGGAGAAAGAAGAAGAAGAAGAAGAAAGAAGAGAAGAAGGAGAAGAAGAAGAAGGAAGAAAAGAAGAGAAGAAAGGAAAGAGAGGGCGCCGCGCGAGAAGAAGAAGGCCGAACGCAGCTTATGAGCCGCGTACGCGTCCCTTTTTTTCTAAGACCCTGAGTAGACATCTCTTGAAAGAATTTATTGAATCTTTTCAGA
>JADBJO010008146.1:60000-72500 GCA_016801955.1 Conus betulinus | reverse complement strand
AGAGAGAGAGAGAGAGAGAGGAGAGAGAGAGAGAGAGAGAGAGAGAGGGGTGGGATTTTAAGGTGAGAAATGGAAGAATTGATCCACTGCTTACAAAAAAAAAAAAAAAAAAAAAAAAAGAAAGAAAGAAAGAAAGAAAAAGAAAAGAAAATACGAACAAAAATTGTACAATTTCGTTTAAAACATGACAATAGGTCGCAATATTATATGTTACATTTTTTTCTTCCGCATCACACTGGGCACGCAAAAGCAACAAAAAAAAAAAACAACAACAAAAAAAACAACCCCCCAAAAAAACAAAACAAAAAAACAAAAAAAAAAACACACCACCTAACGTGTGATGCAGTTTGAAGTTTTTTAGTGCTTGAAAAAGACATGCTTTATAAGTTGATCTAAAGGACCAAATATTACTTTTATCCTTGATGTACTGTGGTAAGTTTTCCAGACGGTCCCTCCTGGTAGGCCACGCCTGTCTTAAACAGATCAATTCTGGGTTTTCTGATTGCAATTTCAGCTGCGTCTTTGGATTTATTTCGCGGAAATTGTATAGTCAGTGTAGGAGGAGCACAGCCATTCATTATTCGATACATTACGGCTGCTTTGTTAAGCTGTAATTTATATAATAACGGAAGAATATCCATTGCTGAATAGTCTTTGGTCGTCAGACTAGTAAATTTTAAAAGTACAAGCTCGAAAGAGTGTTTAGATGTATACAATGTGTTTGCACTACGTAAATCATCAAGTGTTGAGGCATCGTCGATAGATGTTGAATAAATGCATAGAAGCTTTTTTTTTTTTGGCCGAGTTGTAACATCGAGAAAATTCTAAACCTTTGAGAGCTGAACTACTGTTCGGGAAATACGTTTTACTTTACTGTCAATATGGTTGACCGGGTAAGTTTTTGTCGATGGTAACTCCTGGGACTTGGTGAGTATCTACTTACTTTCTGAGTGACTGTATTACCCATGTGTGAAGAAGGCAAACCGAAAGTTACTTTTTGCCGTTTTTGTCGCAAAGTTATTATCATGTATTTAGTTTTTTGGTCGTTCAAGGACATGTATTTCAGCTGAGTCCATTCAAGTAGGTGACTAACATTCTTTTGCAGAGTCGTCCATAATATTATTTCAACCAGAACGGCTTGAATGAACAGACGTTTCGTCTGCAAATAATTCACATACGCTTTCCAAAATTTAGAAGGGAAGATCATTAACAGAGAGAGAGAGAGTGAGAGAAAAAGAAGAGGACCAAGAAAAGATCCTTGGGGGATACCAAATTTTTGTGACGGAATTAGGATGGGTTTGTTATCCAAGAAAACCTTATGACGACGGTTAGAAAGACAAGATCTAGCAAGAGAAAGAGCTTGGTCGGAAAGTGTGTATAAGACCAGCTTACGTAGCAGCAACTTGTGGTCAATGACATCGAAAGCTTTGCGCAACGTCGACGACCAATAATACCCCCCTGAATTGTTTTTTTATTTATTTCAACGAGCTAATCCTTGACGAGGTTAGTTAAAGTAGTGTGGCATCTATGATTTTCTCTAAACCCAGACTGATTAGGATCAAGCAAGTTGTTTTGTGAAACGTGAGACAAGATGTCTGTAAACATATTTTTTTCCCCCCAAGATTTTTGACAGAATTGATAATATTGAAATAGATCAGTATTTTAATGGATGGATTAGTGGTATGTCCAGATTTTATAGAAAGGCATAATTTGGCTTGCTTAAGAATATCAGAAAAATAGCTGTTGTTAACACAGAGATTGCGCAAATAAGTTAAGGAGTTTGTGATTATAGGAGTACAGTTTAAGAATCTTAGCATCTAAATCATCAAGACCATGTGCGCCTGTCGGCTGGAGATGTGTGAGATGAACGCATCCGTCATACACCGTAACAGAAGCAAAGCTAGCTTCTGATGTGATACTGTTAGAACAACAACATTCTTTAAGGAACTCAATATCATTAAACGAAGACTGATCACTTGCTATGATTCTGGGAGATGTTAGAAAAATGGTGATTTCAAATCATCAGTTGAAATCCGTTTTTATAGAGGCCGACATTTTATCGACTCCACTTTTTGTGTGTGAGAACGTTAACAGCTTTCCAACCTGATCTGTCCACCCAGTCCATGTGTTGAGCTGAGTTCTGTGTGTATGAATCCGAAGAGTAATGGTTTGTTCCTTTTCAGAGTGATTTTGACCCTTAGACATTCTGCGTGGTGTCTTCGAATTCGAATGAAACAATACGTTTACACGTAACAGTCTGACTGATGTATAGAATTAAGCCAGTTTGTGTGGAAGAATGGGGTCAAGTCTCACGGTGTTGTAGCCGGGAATGGACATGTGTGCATCAGATATATTCTTCGATAAACTGATTCATCACAACAAATACGTTAAACTGTCGGCCAGAAGGACAAAGAATAGAAGATTACTCGTCTAATTTTGTAAGGAAGTGTGTTAATGTTAACAAACAAAAAAAATCTATCTAGAGGCCGTCTCTCCAATGCCACGCATTCACTGAGTGGTGATCAAAACTAAAGTAACACACGTTCTAACTTCAAGAACAACTAATATCTGATTCAGTCAGCGTGGATGGAAACACGTGCAAAGTTATGCAACTTAAAGCAATGAAACTTGACAGGAATGCACGTGAAGGGAGACAACACTGATAAGCAAAGTGAGCAGTAGGGTCGTGCGACACAACAGAACAAAACAGACAAATGAGAATCAAATTATTAAACAGCAATCGTTGAGATACAAACCAGAAACTATCACAAATGAAGCAATTATACAATACGGCATGTACGATTGAAAAGGGAAAATAAAGAATGACACGAACAATTCGTATCAATATGTTCTGAAAATGTGGACAGAGCAAGCATGTAACTTTTGTTAACAAGCCAAAATATTTTCGTAGTCAAAAAGCTACGTTTAAATGCACAAGCGAGATCAAATGCAGAAGCCTTCAAGTTACTAATGCCAATACAAAACATTGTGTCAGTGAGTATGGCAAACCTGCGACAAATATAAACCATTTTTGCACGCATACACACCTGCATGCACACACTGCTGGCATGCCAACCAACATACACACACATGACTTCTGGCACCAAGGGCGAGAACCACGAATTACGTTAAATTGCTTGAGAGGTAGGTTACAATTAAAACGTGACTGAAAACATTATTGCATCCTTAACTGTTTTGCTGCTGCTGCAGATTTAACATACGACATGCCATCCTGTTTAGTAAGTAAAGGTATTGGTTCACATTGTTTTGGACAATAACACCCTGTGCATTCCGCACTGCGTTTGATTCTGGGGCTAAGCAGGAAATCATTGGGTTCTCTCTGACAAAATGCCGGGAACTCTCTCTAACAGGCTGGGGTAAACGGATCTCTTGTGGAGAGGGTGGAGTGGATAAGAGGGCGGTAATTCAGAACGCTGAGCACGGGGATTAATCAAGGGGAGGATAGTGGTCCACGGACCCTACAGAGGGAGGAAAGGGCCCATGATCAGGACCACTGCCGGAGCTGTTGAGTGAGGGGAATACTCTGTGTCGGTGCTCTGTACCGCCGTACTGACCAGGGGCTGCCCTGAAATGGCCTTGCCAGCAATCCGCATCATTATCAAAGTGGGCGTAGGGGGCATGGGAATTATGGATACCACGATCATGCGCGTTGGTGTTTCGGGGATCATAGCCACCTGTTTCAACTAGAACTGTAGGCACACCATAAACAGACGATGCACCACCATGGTCCGGTCCATAGGCACCTGGTGCATGCCAATCAGTACCCATGGTACGACTGTACACACTGCAGCCTGGCTGCAGACCACTTGTGAAACCATGTTCTGTACGAGTTTTTTTTTCTGAGATGGGAAGAGTCTACAAGCCAGTAATTAAAGTGCCTTTGACGATGGCAGTCAGCTAGGCAGCCCCTTTAAGACTGTGATGAATAAAGTCCTCATACCTAGTCCCTTTAAGACTGTGATGAATAAAGTCCTCATACCTAGTTCCTTTAAGACTGTCATGAATAAAGTCCTCATACCTAGTCCCTTTAAGACTGTGACGAATGAAATCCTCCTACTTAGGAAACCAAGGAACACCTGACGTGGCCACAAAGAACCAGTGTTGTTAATAAATGCTACACCATTGGAGCTGCATGCAATTTTCAAATTACGGTTTGAAGGAATGATGGGATTGTTAAAATCATGTCTGCTCTTGGTTGGTATGAGTGAACTGAAAGCAATCTTTACAAAAGGAAAACTCTGACGACATAACTGAATAATTCTCTCCCCCTGTTTAGGAGGAACATGTCCCGTGTGACGGTTATTGACCTCTATATGTACAAAAGCGCTTTAATGTTGTTGTCGGGTGATTGTTGTGAAAGCCAGCGCTCTAAATCCTGAGTGCACATGCCAGGAATACAAAGTTTGTACAAGCTGTAATAGCTGTAATATCCGCTAGGAACTGTCATCTGACTTTTCCACCATTACGTCCAACAAAACGGGAACACGTCATCAGTTTGGACCGTCAAGAGTCAATGACGATTTTAACCCTGCTGAATAAAATCGACCATTTTCCTTACTGTCTGTTGATGGAAGCATTAGTCTTAAAACGTTGGTGACTTGCTCTCTCACCGCGCGGTGCCAAGTGATCATTAGCTGGAACAAATGTACGCCATTTTCTGGGTGATAAGTTCTGTCCACTTTGGAAAGAGCCGCGGACTGGAGTCAATCGATGCGACCAGCGAATTTAATAAGAGTTTGGGCGTGGTTCCTGGGCCGGGGTACCGTTCTGTATTCACTCCATGTCCGAAATCTCTCCCCGCGGATGCGAAAAAGCAAGTGCCCAAACTCTCTCCCCCCCCCCCCCCCCTGGAGAGTACAAATAATAATAATAATAAGTATATTATTAATGATATCATCATCATCATCATCATCATCATCATTATGAATATTATCATTATTATTATCATTATCATTATTATCATCTTTACTTATATCACTGTCATTATTATTATTATTATATTATTATTACTAGTATTAATATTGCTGTCGTCGTCGTAATCATCAACACTACTATCATTCTTATTTCTTTCATTACTGATGTTATCATTAACATTAGTTTACTAAGAGTACTTTTATAGCACCTACCTCGGTTAAAAATCACACACTAAGTGCTTCTCAGTCCATGCTCTCATTTAGTCAACGGCCTGCCTACCTGGGTAGAGTCGACAAAACGGCTGCCTGCTGGCGCTTGATTCATTCGTCGTTTCCCGCGCGCTATTCACACAACCCCCCTCACCCCCCCCCCCCCCCCCACTCAACCACCTAAACCCACCTCCCCGCCCTTTAATTCTAGACATTTTTCATGCATGGTGCATCACGCGCCATGTTTTATTTTGTTATCCAAATACCCCAACGGTCAAACTGGCCTTCGCTTCCGAAGGATGGAGATGGGTCTTTACGTGTGTGCAAGACGTTATGCGTGCGTTCACACACGGTACCTCGGTTTTTTTGGGGGGGGGGTAATATTCGGAGGACTTTCAAGCAAATGGAGTCAGACCCATGTTAACTGCTTCCGAGGGGAAAAACTTCCCAGAGAGTGACTCGGCCCGCATGGATTCAGAACCCGAACCCCCCCCCCCCCCCCTCCCAGGGGATCGATGAATATAGGCGGTGCCCAACCTGAGCCGCCCTATGTGACAGGGAGATGGAGTTGGGACAGTGCCTATAGTCACCCAGCGTTTGGTCCTTCTAATTCTAGACCCCATGTCTCCCCCAAATCACTCCCCTCTTCTCAAAAGACTGTCAAAATACCCCAAAAGAACTGTTATAAATCAATCAAAGCATATCGCGTCTGAATTTTAAAGGGGGGGGGGGGGGGGGGTATTTCCCCCTGAGCAAGAATTAGCTCCCATCCTGCTTAAAGATCACTTCCCATTGAGTGATTTTGGGCATGGCACAGAGACTCTCCCTCCCCCCCCCCCCCCCCACACCAGGGGAGCGATGAATATAGTCGTGTGCCCAACCTGACCCGCCCTATGTTGACAGGGAGATGGAGTTGGGACCGTGCCTATAGTCACCCGTGTTGTTGTTTTTGTGGCCCCATGCCCCCAGATCACCCACTTCTCACGAAGAGTGTTGTTGTTGAATAGGTTAGGGAACTGTTCTGGCTCTAGTCTAGTATCATCCTCCACCCCCTACGCGGTGATGGCCCTGATATTGCCCTTTGCGGTCGGCTGGGCTATAAGCAACATTGCCATTGCCGTTACTCTTCTTCTCCTCCTCCTCCCTCCCCCCCCCCCCCCCCCTCTCTCCTCTTCCTTGTCGGTGTGCTATGCTTGGATTGACATGTTTCTTGTTCTTCTCTTGTTGTTGTTGTTGTTGTTTTTTGCTGTTGTTGTCGTTGTTGTTGCTGTTGTTGTTGTTGTTGTTGTTATTGTTTCTTCTTCTTCCTCTTCTTCTTCTTCTTCTCCTCCTCCTCCTCCTCCTCCTCCTCCTCCTCCTCCTCCTCTTCCTCATTTCTTCTTCTTCTCTTTTTTCCTCCTCCAACTTCTTCTTTTTCTTGTTCTTCTTCTTTCTCTCTTCTTCTTCTTCTTCTTCTTCTTCTTCCTCCTCCTCCTCCTCCTCCTCCTCCTCCTTCCTTTCAACATTTTGAAAATTTTACTGGTGGGTAGGAATTTTGGAACTAAGGGAAGAGATCGATCTGGATCCCCCATGGGGGAAGGAGGGGAGGGGGAGGGAAGGGGGAAACTTTGGGCACGTGACCCTTCTCACCCAGAAAGGCGTGATTTCGGGCGTGTGGGGGGGGGGGGGGGGGGGGGATGATGACGAAGTGTTACAACCAGGAGTCAGGTTGAGACGACAGAAGACACCGAAGCTGCCGATTCATCATGAGCCAACAGTGACATTGCTAGATGATACACTGTCGGCCACGACACACTTTGTCGACTCCAGGTCTACGACAGACACAACAGACCCCCCCCCCCCCCTCGTCCTTCACCCCCCCCCCTTCTTCCACAGCCCTGCAGATAGTCATTAGCAATTCATCATGGACTGAAACTTGGTCAGGCTCTTGCAAGTCGGTCACAAGACTGCCAACATGGCGGCACTGATGCGATATTTCTGGTTGTGAAAACTACCCTCGATCTCATACGTGCAAAGGCTGGATATAAAAAAAAGACACAGGGGAACATGTAATGATACAGATGGAAAGAGAGATATCAAGGCGACGGGACATCAATAATGGTACAGATAGAAAGAGAGATATAAGGCGACGGGACATCAACAACGGTACAGACAGAAGCAGACACAGATGCTGGGACACAAATGACAAGATGAAAAACATATAAACGTACTCTCAGTAGTAGTACAAAAAAAAAAAAAAAAAAAAGAAAAAAGTATGTATATATAAATCAGTCACTACAGCACTTTCTCCTCTTTTGGTGGTAGAAATTTTGTTTGTAAGAGAAAAGAAAAAAAAATCTGCTCTCCCCGGCTGGGATAGGAACCCGGTAAAATGAAACATCGGGCATCATCCGTGACCATAATGAACATATCTACAAATTTTCAGAACGATCGGTCCAGCAGTTTTGTCCGGAGCGCGTGGAACACATTTTGACCACGGACAGACAGACACACAGACAGCATCTCTTCGTTCCCGTTCTAAAGTACTCCCTGTTCTATAAGAACTGGGAGTACAATCAACTAGACGGAAAACAACAAATGTCCGGGCATAGATCTGGGCAAACAATGGAACAAACGGAAAAAAAACAGATATAAGGACAGCAGGACGCAATGAAACAAACAGACTGACACTGTGAGGGACACAGTGTTGACTAAATTACAACCAAACAAAATAACAACAACGAGACAGGGAGAGTGACAAATACAGGGTTACGGGGGATGGGAGTGGGGGGGGGGGGGGGGGGGGGGGGGGGAGACACAATTAATGGAATAAACGAACAGACAACGGGACAGGACTAATGATAAAGACGGAGAGACAGCCAGCCGGACAAAATAAATACGATTATATACTGAAAGAAAAATGGAAATGGAAGAAAATGTTTTATTCAATATAGGCAAGACCCTTCTGAAAAGGGGGGGGGGGGGGGGGGAGTTCCATACACGTTGACAGTGAACATAAACGATACATCAACATATTGAGAATTGAGTTCTAACATCTCTAACGAAAGAACATTACATGTACGTGCTTCAATATCAGCATTTACTTTCGTTAACTGCATTAGCACGCCTTTTAAAGGCTTTCTATACAGATACAAGCATAAATTCTTCTGTATGTTGCTGCTACTATTTGATATCAATAAGGCCACATAGAATAAACGTGGGTTTTGCATGGCACTTGCGCGGAATATACTTCCCCCAAAGATCACATGGCTTAGGACAGCCAAACAGAATATGTACTTCATTTCCTGCATGTGTTGCACAGCATATCAAGGAATCGTTTGAATCTTTCTCTTAGAGCTGTTAGGATGAATGACAATGTCTGTTAATCCAATTTAAATTTGTACTGAAAGAGAGACAGGCAAAGGGACGACACAAAACGGCCCAGGGTGAACGAGAGAAAGGGAACAGGACAAACATTCTACAGACAGAACAGCAATCAGACGGACACTGCATCATCATTGTGACACAGACAGACAGACACACAGACACACTGACGCGTAGACGGAAAGAAATACGAACTCAAGTACTGATATACACCAACAGACACAAAAAACACAGGCAACGGTTCAAGCGTTCAGGCACGCAGACACAAGTAATGGAACAGGCAGACGACAAAAACACAGGTAATAACACAGAGGGACAGACACACAGACACAAGTAACTGGACAGAGGACAGACACAAGTAACTGGACAGAGGACAGACATAAGTAATGGGACAGAGGGACTGACACACAGACATAAGTGATGAAACAGAGGGCAGACAGACAGACGTAAGTAATGGGACAGAGGGACAGACACACAGACATAAGTAATGGGACAGAGGGACAGACACACAGACACAAGTAACGGGACAGATGGACAGACACACAGACACAAGTAACTGGACAGAGGGACTGACACACAGACATAAGTAACGGGACAGATGGACAGACACACAGACACAAGTAACTGGACAGATGGACAGACACACAGACACAAGTAACGGGACAGATGGACAGACACACAGACACAAGTAACTGGACAGCGGGACAGACACACAGACACAAGTAACAGGACAGATGGACAGACACACACAGACACAAGTAACTGGACAGAGGGACAGACACACAGACACAAGTAACGGGACAGATGGAAAGACACACAGACACAAGTAACTGGACAGAGGGACAGACACACAGACACAAGTAACGGGACAGATGGACAGACACACAGACACAAGTAACGGGACAGATGGACAGACACACAGACGTACGTAATGGGACAAGAGGGGCAGACGCACGAACGCAAGCAGTTGTACAGACGAACCGACACGCAGATGCGAATAATGGCGGGGACGAACAGACAAAGGGACGCGCGCAATCTACAAACCAGATGGGGGGAAGACAGCCAGCGGGACCCTCGCTGTCTGAATGATGACACAACCATGACCACGACCGTCGCCAGACGTTGGGATCACAGAACACCATGGGGTCTTCTCACGGGACGAGTCAGCTTTCCCTGTGGCAAAGGCCATCTACTGGGAAACCGTGCCTCTCTGCTCTTCAGCCCAGCACCCCTCATGTACAGCATGTGGCTCATCATATTGATTCCTCTGGCCATTGGACCACACGGACAAGACCGACTCTCGCTTGAGGAGATTCACCCCCCCTCACTGGCATATCTGTCTTTGACGGACGGTCCTAAATTGGGATCTTCAGGTGTGAGAAGGATCTCTGAAAGAACATTCAACTTAGATACAGATCCGGAGGTTTGGTATATTCGGCTTTGACGGGGATGTCCCATCGAGGTATTCAGCTTTGACAAGGGATGTTTAAAGTGGCTATTCAGGTTTGAGAAAGATTGTTAACTGGGAGATTCAGCTGTCACATGTTTTCCCCATTCGGACATTCATTTTAAATATAACATCTTAAAATGGGATATTCAGTTTGTAAAATCCGTCATCTGCGGTTCAGGCATGACAGAGATCTTTAAAATGGACCATATTCGGATGTAACATAGATCTCTAAATGGATATTCAACATTTACATGGATTCCTAACTACTGGAACATTCGGGTTTGACAGGGGCACACATGCAGATGCTCTCTCTCTCTCTCTCTCTCTCTCTCTCTCTCTCTCTCTCTCTCTCTCTCTCTCCACACCACCCCCTTTCCAGTTGGCAGCAACAGCGCTACGCTGACACGGAGACCAACGCTGGCAGGATGACAGTTTGGCTGTTAATCTTTTTTTCTCGTTACTGGCTTCCAGTTGCACTGACCACACTGTTTCTGTCAATGACCTTCCCATGGAGAGCTGTCCACGCAGACAATTACGCTCCCCTTATTGGCAACCCGCAACCCTGCGCCCCCCCCCCCCCCCCCCAGACCCCCATCTTCCTCCCATCCTCCTACGTCCCATCCCCCATCCCACTTCCTACCAACCCCCTCACCCTTACCTTCCCCTTGGGTGACAAATGTCACTGGACAGCTGTCAAGGGGTCTTGTGGAAGGTCTGCCAGGTCCGAGGGCAAGTTATGAGTATACCGACCTCAGGAGAGAGAGAGAGAGAGAGAGAGAGAGAGAGAGAGAGAGAGAGAGAGAGAGAGAGAGAGAGGAGAGAGAGAGAGAGAGAGAGAGAGACTTGGTCTGCCAACCCCGCATCCCCTAACCCCCCCTACACTCCCCCCCCCCCCCCCCCCCCCCCCCCCCCCCCCCCCCCCCCCCCCCCCCCCCCATCCCTCCCCGCATCCCTCTGCCGCTGCCGTCCTTCAACCTGGAGGCCCCAACCAGTGCATTGTGTTCACGGATACGTCAGTGCCGTCAACCCTGTCATGACAGTCCGTGCTGGGGCTTGTCATGCGCACGTGCTATCATCGCATGTCATTGATATAACATTGACCGACCCCCCCCCCCCCCCCCCCCCCTCTGAGCATGTCACTTGGTAGCATACCAGGTGCAATCACGTGTAACTGAACAATGCACCCCGTGGTCATCAAACCAGAACAGACACTGACGATTAAAAGGGAAAAAAAAGTGGGTGACCTGTATGAAATGAATACGGTCATTCAAAATGATGGTCGCCATATGCTGCCAGTGAAGGATGTGTGTGTAATCCAATGCCCCGATTTTCCGTTCCGTTCCCGTTGTTATTGTTGTTTTCTCCCCGCAGCCCCTCCCTCCCTCCCGGATCCCCCCCCCCCCCCCCCCCCCCCCTTTAAAAAAATTGTTTTATTTTTGGATTCTGCTAACTCGTTGTTGTTGTTTGTCCGTCGCGACGACGAAGACCATCTAGTCATCCTGGGATCTGGGGTGAGTGCATAGATGACTGGTCAGGCCGATTTGCGCCCGGAAAGATCTATCACAGTATGGACAGGGAATGGTGGCAGCAGTTGGAGATCTGTTGACACTGGTCTTCCTGATCATCCTGCGCTGCTCAGCTGCAGCAGTTCTGTTGCTTTCACAGGTCTCTGCACCTTTGCGGACAACTGATCGCCACCCATCTCTGTCCTGGGCAGTCTGCTCCCATGTTGTGTGGCTGATGTTGAAGGCCTTCAGGGAAGATTTGAGGTTGTCTTTGAAACGCTTTTTTTCTGGCCCTCCGTGAGAGCGTTTGCCTTCTTGTAGTTCGCCAAACAACAGTTTCTTTGGCAGCCAATGGTCTGGCATGCGAACTACGTGACGACCCGTTAACTCATTATTGTAAGGACGGAGGATTGTCAGCCTGCGCTTGTTTCCCCCCACTGATACCAACTTATTTCTCCGCCGGGCCGTTTTGGTACAGGGGATTTTTTCCTCGGAGTTAACATTGGTTCTGACTCCATTTCCCATACAGTCCTTCGAATGAGACTATACACCGAGGTTCCCTGTGTGAACGCACGCGTACATCTTGCACGCACGTAAAAATCCTACCACCAACTTTCGGAAGAGAAGGCCAGTTTGGCCATTGGTATGGATGATACGTTACACATAGCATGCGCCCTGCATGAGAAATTTGCAAGAATGAAGGAAGTAAGGAAATTGAGTGAACGATATTGACTGGATGACACGGGAAACGATTGAACGAAGCGCCAGCTGGCAGCTCTTCAGTCGGCACCACCCAGGTAGGCAACCCGTAGTGTCAACGAGTGTGGATTGCAAAGCGCTTAGAGCTTGGTCTCTAACCGAGGATAGGCTATATAAGTATTCATAATAATAATGATAAAAGATGATGATAATGATAATAATAAAAACAATAATAATAATGATACTACTACTACTGGTACTACTACTACTACTACTACTACTACTACTACTAATAAATAATAATAATAATAATAATAATTTCCCCAAAGTGTTTTCTTC
>JADBJO010008146.1:50000-52500 GCA_016801955.1 Conus betulinus | reverse complement strand
ACATGACAACTGTCAACACACACAGCCACATTGACACCAAGACATGACAACTGTCAACACACAACCACACTGACACAAGACATGACAACTGTCAACACACAACCACATTGACACAAGACATGACAACTGTCAACACACAACACATTGACACAAGACATGACAAACTGTCAACACACAACCACATTGACACAAGACATGACAACTGTCAACACACAACCACATTGACACAAGACATGACACAACTGTCAACACATACAGCCACATTGACACAAGACATGACAACTGTCAACACAAAACCACATTGACATAAGATGACCACCGTCAACACATACAGCCACATTGACACAAGACATGACCACTGTCAACACACATACAGCTACATTGACACAAGACATGACAACTGTCAACACATACAGCTACATTGACACAAGACATGACAACTGTCAACACATACAGCTACATTGACACAAGACATGACCACTGTCAACACACATACAGCCATATTGACACAAGACATGACCACTGTCAACACAAAACCACATCGACACAAGACATGACCACTGTGAACACAAAACCACACTGACACAAGACATGACAACTGTCAACAACACACAACCACATCAACACAAGACATGACAACTGTCAATACATACAGCCACATTGACACAAGACATGACAACTGTCAACACACAACCACATGGACACAAGGCATGACAACTGTCAACACATACAGCCACATTGACACAAGACATGACAACTGTCAACACACACCACATTGACATAAAACATGACAACTGTCCACATACAACCACATTGACAAGACATGACAACAAGGAAGACGACTAGCACCGTCCACGAGAGGTGAGAATAACAGTTGATTTTCACGTAGAACACAGAGAGACAAAGGGAGAGACACAGAGAGACAAAGAGGGAGAGAGACACAGAGGACAAAGACAGAGACAAGGGAGGGACAAAAGGAGAGACAGAGAGGGACAAAGGAGAGACACAGAGAGACAAAGGGAGAGACACAGAGGGACAAAGGGGAGACACAGAGGGACAAAGGGAGAGAGACACAGAGAGACAAAGGGAGAGACACAGAGGGACAAAGGGAGAGACACAGAGGGACAAAGGGAGAGACACAGAGCGACAAAGGAGAGACACAGAGGGACAAAGGGAGAGACACAGAGGGACAAAGGGAGAGACACAGAGGGACAAGGGAGAGGGAGAGAGGTACAAAGGACTGGAGATCAAGACAGACAGACAGACAGAGAGAGAGAGAGAGAGGGAGGAGAGAGGGAGAGAGAGAGAGAGAGAGAGAGAGACACCACACTGACAGACACACACAGACAGACTGACAGACAGACAGACAGACAAACCGAGACACAGACGCAAAGAGAGAGAGACACAGAGAGACAAAGAAGATCTAGATAAGTGATAGAGAGGAAGTGATATAAAGAGAGAGAATAATGAAGAGAGAGAGAGAGAGAGAGAGAGAGAGAGAGAGAGAGAGAGAGAGAGCAGAGAGAGAGAGAGAGAGAATCACTCAGACAGACAGAGAGACACAACAACAGACACACACAAGAGAAACTGACGGACAGAGAAGACACAGAGACACAGACACAGACACAACGAGAGAGAGACACACACACAGGGACACAAAGGGAGATGGAAAAAGAGATACAAAGGAGAGAGATGAGCCTAGAGAGAGAGAGAGAGAGAGAGAGAGAGAGAGAGAGAGAGAGAGAGAGAGAGAGAGACAGACAGAAAGACAGGCAGACAGACACAGACAGACTAACAGACAGACAAAGAGAGACACAGACACAGACACAAATGGATAGACATGGGAGAGACAAAACTAGATAGAGACAGAGAAAGGAATACAAAGGAGAGGAGATAAGACAAACACACACACACACACACAACACACACACACACACACACACACACACACACAACACACACACACACAAAAGGCAGACCGAACGAAAGGAGGACAGAGCAAACATACACCATAGTACTAAATCTCTGGTTGCGCTCTATTCGAGCTAGCAAAATCAATTACGCAAACTTGACCGTCACAACACAATGCAAACTACAGGCAAAAAAAGAGACATAACTAAACCTCCACTGAGAGCATGTAAGCAACAGATGACAGAAAACTCGTTTTTTCTTTAAAAAAAAAAAAAAAAAAGACATAACTAAACCTCCACTGAGAGCATGTAAGCAATATATAACAGAAAAAAACTCGTTTTTTTAAATAACAAGACCAATATGTGACAGAAAACTCTTTTTTTTTTTAAAGATACAAGTAGCCTGAGAACATATACAAAATAATATTGTGACAGAAAACGTTTTTACACCTTAATAGCATCTACTCAGAGCATACAAAATAAATATGACTGAAAACTCGTTTGGGGGGGGGGGGGGGGGGGGGGGGGGGGGGGGGGGGGAGAACCCTTGTTAATCTCCACTGAGTGCATAGAAGAAATATTGTAACAGA
>JADBJO010008146.1:35000-37500 GCA_016801955.1 Conus betulinus | reverse complement strand
CAGCCACGTGACATCACGTGATGACGTCATCCGAGATCCGCTGTCCTGGGGGCGCGCTCTGTGCCTTGCTCGTTTTGTTGGCAGTTGGGCCACCTTGGGTGGGGCCAGTTCATTTGAGGGAGATTGGTCTGTATTGTCGCGTATGTGAGTTGTTTTATTTGTTTCTTTTAGTTGTATTTCTTGAATTTATCAGGTTTTTGTTTCGTCAGATATTGCTGTTTCTTTTAATTGTTATACCTGCGTCTACAGCGCACAGTTATCCCTTTTCTTTCTTTCTTTTTATTATTTTTTTTTCTGTTGTTCCGCACGTTTGTAGTTTCGACACAATATCACTGTCTATCACTGTTTAATACGGTCACTTACTAACACGCTGTTACACGCCAATGGCAACGTTGGTCTAGTTGGTTTAGTGTGTTCCTTAATTCAGTAGGTTTGTATCATTGCCTAGTCTAATTTCTATATCTGTATCTCTATGCGCATTTTTCTTTTTCTTTGTTCAGCATTTCTGTACTCCGACACAATACCATTCTGAAGGGATGGTGGTAACACATCACTGGGCAGAACTTGCCGTGGTGTTTTGACCGATAAACCACTGACCGTGGAAGAGTGGTCTCTCCAAACAATGACCATTGATCACAGTAATGGCCCTGCCAAGCCATACCAAACGTCACTGTAATTCACCACCACCCGCTTTGTGTACTGGACCACCACAGCATCGCACAGCCAGCCAATCGCTGTGTCCCGTTCTGTGGGGTCAATAGGTCACAGCTGGCCGTCCTATTAAGTTCAGCATCGATCCAGCCCCTTAACTCCTCTCACTCTCCTAGCTGACTTGGGGTATTCGTTTTCTTCTTGCCGCGCAGAATCCCACAAAGTAAAATTTGGAATTGATTGGGATTACGGTTTCATGTATCATTCATTGCACATAGGCAAGCTGGAGTTTTTTTTACACAGACTTTATTAACACGAGATCGGTTTTTAAAAATTTTTTGGGTTTGTTTTCTTTGTTTTGTTTGTTTGTTTTTTCTTTTTTTGCTATAGGTAACTGTCTATGTGTCACAAGTGCAGCGTTTCATGTATTCTTTTTCTCTTTACGTTTACAGAGGCATTCACACTTTCATTGGTACCTCTCCAAATTTCGTATGTGAAACAACCTTCATTAGTCAGATCTCAAACTGTACTCAGACATTCTCAGTCCAAAATGCTGGATGTCTGCAAGTGTATCACATTTAGTTTAAACGGGCTAGCGTAGTTTCAGATGATGGGTGTTCTTCAGACACAGTTTAGAAACAAACAAAAACACAAGACCAACATCGCCCCTGCACTGCGATATTTCGTTAAGACAACAGAAGACACTCTTCACTCTCTGGTTTGAGTACTTCCCTTTGTCTTGCAAACACAACGATAACAACCAAACGTCCTGTATATCCAAAAATCACCGTTGAATTACACTGCTCTATTACACGACAGCATCACATGAATCGGAGAGACAATGTACCCACTTCATATCCGTCTTCTTCGGAAGTCAGGAGAGCATTCACTGCGCAGTGTCCATTTTTTGAGCAACCACCACGAGATTCGACAAACCACAGCGAGATTCGACACAAACCAAACACCACGAGATTCGACAAAACCACAGCGAGATTCGACAAACCACAGCGAGATTCGATAAACCACCACGAGATTCGACAAACCATTTCGACAAACCACCACGAGATTCGACATTCACAGCGAGATTCGACAAAACACACGAGAACACTTGCTCAGAATCGTCTCTGTACTGAAACGCAACGATCTCCCACAGGTCGCACTAGTGAGAGCCTGACTGCATGTACTTTGACAAGATTAGAGAAACAACACACCGTTACGTGTCAGTGTCCTTCTCTGGAACAATAATCCCTCAAACGACTCCACGAAGTTTTTTTTTGTTTTTTCTTCTCTATCCCTCACCATTCCTTCAGTTTTACGATTCCTGTCACGCTTCTTCCTCCCAGTCAGCTCAGAGCTCGGACCTTAAAACGGGACAGGCCTTGGTGACAACACCACCGCTTCCTGACCCATCCCAGGCCAGAATGAAGGTCCACGCTCGATGTCCATTACGAAGATGATATCGCTCCATTGTTCTCATCGTCGGTGACGCCGAGTTTGTCCGTTGTCTCTATCCTCGCTTCATCAAGCCAAGCATTTCATTGATTAGGACCAGTGTCTTGTTAAAAAAAAGATTAGCCCCAGAATCAGTGTCAGCTCTCTTCACACGTAAAACATTTCACGTCAGTTTTGAGACGAATGAACACTGCAGCAAAAGTTTGTTGTTTATGTGATGGTGTCTTTTCTAATACCGAACAAATATTAGCGTATCCCAAATCGAGTTCCGAAACCTATCCAGAGTTCTCTCCGGTCGATTCGGACAGCGTTTCCGTGAAGCTTGTTGTCACCACAGCCAGGCTTATAGTACCACCAGTTACTGTCTGTCTGCCTGTCGCCTGCCGTTCCAGTCGTC
>JADBJO010008146.1:27500-30000 GCA_016801955.1 Conus betulinus | reverse complement strand
ATTCCTACTTTTGACTACAGTATGCTACATTTCCTACTTTTGACTACAGTATGCTACATTTCCTACTTTTGACTACTCTATGATACATTTCCTACTTTTGACTACAGTGTGATACATTTCCTACTTTTGACTACAGTGTGATACATTTCCTACTTGGTGATTACAGCATGATACATTTCCTTTTTCTTAGCAACGATATATGATACATTTCCTATTTTTGTTTACTACACTACTACACATTTCCTGCTTGTTGACTACAGTGTGATACATTTCCTACTTTTGACTATAGTAAAATACAAATCCTATAGTTGACTAGAGTATGCTACATGGTCTTTTAACTACAGTACGTTACATTTCATACTGTGGACCGCATCGTGCTGATTCTCCTCCTTTCGTCTGCATTATACTGCTTCCCCCTCTTTTCACTGTATTTTATTGCTTTTTCCTACTACTTTTGGATGTATCATACGGCTTTTTTTCTACTTTTGAATACATTACACTGCATTTCCTGTTTTCAAGTACATTATACTGCTTATATATATACTGCTTTTCGTAGTTTTTACTGCAGCATTTCCTGTTTTTAAGTACAATATACTACTTATACATACTACTACTTTTCGTAGTTTTAACTACTGCGTTTCTTGTTTTTAAATACATTATACTGCATATATATACTGCTTTTCGTAGTTTTTAACTACTGCATTTCCTGTTTTTAAGTACTTCATGCTGCTTACACGCACTGCTTTTCATAGTTTTAACCACGTTGTACTGCTTCAGTCTACTTTTGAATGCATTATACCGATTTTTCCTACCTTGACTGGTTTGCACGGTTTTCCTATTTTTCGCGACAGTATTCCATTTTTCCTATTTTTAACTACGTTCTACTGCCTTATACTGCTTTTACTTACTTTTCATTATACCTCTTTTTCAGTTTTCAGATTATTTATAATACTACTTTTCCTACTCTTCACTGTATTATACAGCGTTTTTCAGTTTTCAGCTCCATTATACTACTTTTCCTACTCTTCACTGTAGTATATAGCTTTTTCAGTTTTCAGCTCCATTATAATACTTTTCCTAGTAATGACATTATTTACACTATTTAATACAGATGACAAATGGCTATTTGTTAGCGTGTATTTCCATTAGCGTGCAGGCGGGGCTTACAAAAGAAAGGGAAATAACAATGAATCAAAACAAATGATGCATAAACAATGATTAACAAACGAAGCAGAGACAGTTATTCCACGACACTCAATATAAATATGCACCCAAATGAAACACGGCTGAACGCTTTATAGCTTCCCATGTCTGCAAAAAAACAACAGCAGCAACAACAACGACACACAACATACCCACACATGCGTGCACGCGTGCACACACAAACATTCAAACCACTCCCCCCTACCACACACACACACACACACACACACACACACACACACACACACACACACACTCACACACACACACACAGCTTCCCCCTACACACACACACACACACACACACACACACACACACACACACACACGCACACACGCACACGCACACACGCACGTACGCATGCACGCACTTCACGCAAACACCACTATCACCACCACCACCCCACCATGCAACACCCACGTCACAACCCAAACATTCACGCTTCGGGGGGTGCGACAACAGAAGCAACATGAACAGAAAGGTGGCCAGTTGTTGTTCCGAAACACTAGTCTTAAGCTGCGACCTGAAAGAAGCGAAAGATCCAGAGTGTCTGAGAATGAAAGGTACATGGTTCCAGACATCTGGGACTGGGCAGACAAAAGGTCCTGTCACCGCTCATCTTTGGTCTGAAAGAGAGAATTTTCCAGAGTCTTGCGTCAGAGAAAGAGCGGGAGATGGGAAGGAGGAGTACGGCCGCGTATGGCGAATCTCCGACAGTTAGGCACTGCTTCAGAGATGACAGAAAACGGCATAGCGGAGAGTTTATCATCTGTTCTGCCTATTTCAAGGGTCTATGAGGACAGCGAAGGAGTTGAGAGACAGGCTCGAATGTTGCGCGTCTGAAAATGATGCCAGCTGCAGCATTGGGATTTTCTGAAGCTTATCAAGACGATAGATACTCTGGAATGCCAGCAAGAAGAGATTGGCATTAACTTGTTCTGCAAATGACGATGTCGCATGTTAGAGAATGGGGCGCTTCCGAACACAGAAAGGAGGAGGAGAAGAAGAAGAAGAAGATACGAAGAAGAAGAAGAAGAAGAAGAAGAAGAAGAAGAAGAAGAGAGAGGAGAGAAGAAGCGAGAGAGAAGAGAGACGAGAGAGAGGGAGAGAGAGAAGAAGGAGAGAGAGAGAGAGGAGGAGGAGAGAGGGGGGAGAGAGGAGATAGAGAGAGAGGAGGTGAGAGAGAGAGAGAGAGAGATGAGAGAGAGGGGAGAGAGAGATACGGAGAGAGAGAGGAGAGAGAAGAGAGGGGTGAGAAGAGAGAAGGGGACGATAAGAATGAATTCTGCGCAGTCC
>JADBJO010008146.1:15000-20000 GCA_016801955.1 Conus betulinus | reverse complement strand
CTTTCGTTTTCTGTTTATCTGTGGAGGTGGGAGTTGGGAAATGCGTGTGTGTGTGTGTGTGTGTGTGTGTGTGTGCGAGCGCGCGCATGTGTGTGTGTGTGTGTGTGTGTGTGTGTGAGTTTGTGGAGTTTGCAAGATACGCTGACTCCGTCAAAGATTTTTTTCACCCCTGTAATTGCCTGTCTGAAGCCGGGATTGAACCCAGCAACTCCCCGATCAGGACAACAATGCTTTGTCCTCCGAGCCAAGTCGGCCTCCTGCTAAGTCTATCTGTCACCATTGCCTCAGGCGCACGCGCACGAGTCGTAATTATCTCCGCCGGCGATAGACAAAATATGCGCGCGCGCGCACACACACACACACACACACACACACACACACACACACACACAGGTGCGCGCGCCCGTACACACACACACACACACACACACACACACACACACACACACACACACACTGAACTGAATCGATTTGAACAAAACGCAGTTGACACACAGACTGTGATCTAAGAGAAATACATGAAATCTTGGTGCTGGTCAGGACCAAAAGACGGATCCCGGATTTGTTTATTTGAATTTTGATCACTTTATTTTTCATCTATTGCGAGACCGGGAATATTTTCGACCTTTTCATGAGAGTTTTCAGCAAACAGTACACTGGATGTATTTTATTTACAAACTTTCGTGAAAAAATGATGCCGATCAGTAAGTAAAGGATTTGTTTCATGTTGGCAGAGGGCTTCGCTCTACTGCCTACTGCCCTTGTGGCGACATACCTTGCTTCCCTTAGGACCTGACTGACGGCGCAAGAAACACGGTAGCCACAGACGAAGGATTTCACAGTGTAGAAGAATAAGCTTTACATATTGGTGATGAAACCGATCCCCCCCCCCTTCCCCCCCCCCCCCCCCCCCCCCCCCCCCCAAAGAACATTCAAATTCGCGAAAATTGATCATAGCAGTGTTCCATAGCGAACAGTTCTGTAGAAGAATTAGCTGACTTATTTGTGATGAAACCGACTATATTTTCACAAAAGAAATTCCAATCACAGAAACTGATCGTAGCAGTTTTCCATGGGGCGTGGTGTCCTACAAGAAGGAGCTAAACGTTTGAGATGAAACAGACTTTTTGTGTGTGTGTGTTAAACGAAGAACATTTCAATAGATGGGAAATTGATCGTAGCAGTTTTTCATCGCGATTGGTACCCTGCAAGAATGAGCTAACCAATTTGTGATGAAGAAGCCGACTTTCTCTCTCTCTCTCTCTCTCTCTCTCTCTCTCTCTCTCTCTCTCTCTTTTTTTTCTGAACGAAGAACATTAATTTCAAATACATGGAATTTGATCTTGGTAGTTTTTCCATGGCGAATGGTGCTGCAGTAGAATTGGCTGACCCATTTGTGATGAAACCGATTTTTGTTTTTTTTCCACGAACATTCAAAGTCATGGAAATTGATCCTAGCAGTTTTCGATAGTGAAGGGTGACGTTGAAGAATTAGCCCATCAATTCGTAATGGAACCAGCTTTTTTTTTTCCTCAAAGAACATTCAAAGTCATGGAATTTGATCGTGGCACTTTTAAATGGCGAATGGCGCTGCAAAAGACTTAGCTGACCCATTTGTGAAAAAACCGACCTTTTTTTTTTTTTTTTTTTTTTTTTTAAACGAAGAACATTTAAATATAAGAAAATTGATCCTAGTAGTTTTCCATGGCGAAGGGTGCTGCAGAAGATTTAGATGACCTATTTGTGAGGAAACCGACTTATGTCTCCACAAAGAACGTTCAAATTTATGGAAACTAATCATAACAATTTTTCATGGCGATTGGTGCTGTACGTTTTACAATGAAACCGACTTTTTTCCCACAAAGAAAATTCATATTCATGGAAATTAATCATGCTTTTCCATGGCTAACGGTGCCCTAGAAGAATGAGCTAACCAATTTGTGATGAAACCCGATTTTTTATCCCGCACAACAAACATTCAAAGACACGGAAATTGATCATGGCACTTTTTACTGGCGAATGGTGCTGTAGAAGAATTAGCTTACACTTTTGTGATGCAACCGACCTTATTTTTTCCCAAGGTCATGGAAATTGTTCCCAGCAGTTTTCCATGGCGAGTGGTATCTTAGAAGAATGAGCGAACCAGTATGTGATGAAACCGACTTTTTCACAAAGAACATTTAAATTCATGAAAATTGATTGTACCTGTTGTTTCACGGCGAAAGGTGCTAATGTATGGACCAAGGGTGTATGAACTACACCGTATGCCTAGTTCATACGCACAGCTAAAAACGCCAACTAGATGACGTTACTGTTAATGGTATCTGGAGAAAAAAAAATGGCAAGAGCATATTCGAACTCGTAGTCTTCCAGACTTGTGGTTCTAACAGACGACATCGATCGTGTCTTAGTTTGAGGTGGGTAGGTTTCAGAAGAAAGAACCTGAATCATAGAATCCAGGGCCGGATCAGTTACATGAGAAGGGGGAAGGGGGGGGGGGGGGGGGGGGGGGGGGTCCAAAGAGAGATCTGTCGTAGCTCCTTCCTCAGTGGGGAGAAGACGGGGGAGGTGGAAAGGAGAGGAGGGTACAATGTGGCAAAAACGTGACGTCATCTGTTGAACTACTAGTATTCTGCTAATGCATCACGGAAACTGGCGTTTCTCTTGTTTTGAGCGTTTGTATGAACATCTACAAGAAAAACATGCTGGAATAAGAACAAGCTGGACGTGCAGGACAGCAGTGATGCTGCCAGAACGCGACATAAAGAGCAATGTTCTCAACGTTCCGCCGCAGTTTCAACGGTTGTTACCCACCACCCCCACCTCCTTCTCCACCATCACAACCACCACCTTCCATTCTTGCTACCACAGCCACCGCCACCCCTCTCTCTCCCTCCCCATCGCCTTATCTCCGATCACCTCCTTTTCGTCTTCCCTAATGTCCTCTCAGCTTGCATTGACAGTAAAACAGCGAAATGCCGTTTTGCCAGTAAAGCCCCCCACCCCACCCCCACCCCCACCCACCCCCCCCCACCCCCAGAAAAGCTTCGGAATGGGAACTGCTGATTCTGAATGCAAGAACATCGGTCAGGATCTTTCAGTCGTTATTGCTCGTGCACATGTATGCATAATGTATGGCGTGGTGTGTCCGTGAGTCTGGCAGAATTAATGTGAAAAGTTCCAGAAAGCAAGAATGGCCTTTGATTGTTCGTGCAGTTCGTTTCAAACTTTCAAAAGAAGTTTGACCAAAGAAGGACAGGAAACAGGAAAACACATCTTCGTCTTCCGCCCATTCAAAGAGGGACAAGGAACAGGAACAGTGCTTCGTCTAATTTTCCCGCCATTCGTCCTTGTCACAGTCCCGTTCGCTCGCCAAGGTAACTAACCTTTCCCGTGCGAGAGGATTGTTCAGTTGCTTGGGTTGCCCTCCTAGGTAACCACATACGCCAGGTTTCTGTTATCTGCTGTTCAGCAAGGTCGGGACCTTTCGGCCTGTACATGTAGCTAGCACAAGCCTCTTGATTATCAACACACCCATTTCCACCGTTGTCCATTACCTATGGACTATCCCAGAGTCACAAAGATTCTCAATATCGGCTATTATCTACGGTTTGTCCCATTGTCACAAAGCTTCCCAACGTTGCCTAAGATTTGTCCCAGTTTTAAAAAGATTCGCAACGTTGTAGATTACTAATGGTTTGTCCCGTTGTCACAGAGATTCCCAGCGTTGTCTATTTACCTCTGGTTTGTCCTAATGTCCTAAAAAGTTCTCAACGTTGTCTGTAACTGATAGTTTGCCACAGTGTCACTGATTCCAAACCTTGCCTGTTATCTATGGTTTCTTCCACTGTCATTAAGTTTCCCAACGAAGCCTGTCACCTAGGGTTTTGTCACAGTGTCGCAAACGTTCCTAACGTTGTCTGTCACCTAGGGTTTGTCACAGTGTCGCAAACGTTCCTAACGTTGCCTGTCACCTAGGGTTTGTCACAGTGTCGCGAACGTTCCTAACGTTGTCTGTCACCTAGGGTTTGTCACAGTGTCGCGAACGTTCCTAACGTTGTCTGTCACCTAGGGTTTGTCACAGTGTCACAAACGTTCCTAACGTTGTCTGTGACCTATTGTGTAGAAACAGAAGTTTGCTTTCTTCAGTGATTTTTTTTTCTTTCTTTCTTGCCCATCAGCCAAACCTGTCATAAGAATCCAGACGTCTCTGCACTCACCGCACTGTGAGACAGAGTTCCGATTCCTCCATTGTCTTCGTTCTCTTGTCTGCCTCTTGGCCGACACTGGCAAAATGACTGCGAGAAAGACCCACCGACAACACGGGAAGTCCTGCTGACAGCGGGAAAGACTGTAACCCGGGATCCTCTTCAGAGGGCACGTCAGACCTTGTGACGAACGCGTGGCTGTGTCTGGAGTTGTGCTGGCTTCACCTGTCAACGAAACGGCAACGACTGAGGCTGCAGGATGACCGCAGCAGTTCGCTAAGTGGTGGCCTTTTTCGACGGTGGGCACTGCAGTCATGAAGTAGGGGCTAATACACCAACGGTGGCGCTTCCATTGAGGTTCTGTTGTGTCGCGTCCGGTGGTCACGCAGTGGCATCTAACAGGGAGCGGTGATGTCCCTTGACGTCTCAGTGAAACGCCCTGTGCGTGCCTTCACGTTATGTGAACACAGCGCATGCTCCCAAGGGTGGTGCAAGATAGCTTCCGGTTGGTCGGTTCGGCAGTTGAGGACAGTATATCTCTGGGTCCTATTGGCATCTTCGGATGTACTCTTTTTGTACTCCCAGTTCTTATAGAACAGGGAGTACTTTACAATGGGAACGCAGAAATTCTGTGTCTGTCTGTCTGTCCGTGGTCAAAATGTGTTCCACTCGCTCCAGACAAAACTTCTGGGCCGATCTTTCTGAAAATTTGTAGGTATGTACATTGTGGGTCACGGCTGATGCCCGATGTTTTGCTTTACCAGAATAGCCGTTGCTAACGGCTATAACGGC